>JAQHUG010000010.1:1646689-1806053 GCA_028555095.1 Dicrostonyx torquatus
GCCTCTGGGTCTCCGCTCTGGAAGCTTATGCTCTCCCTCTCAAGAAGCATTAAAGCGTACTGCAGAAGGATCCTTGTGTGCCGCGTTGTTCTTGCTGGCGAGACAGTCGCGCGGGACATAGGGTCATGTGGCAGATGTGATTTATGAAGAGACATGCATGTCTTTTACACACTTGTACAGGGAGTGAAGTATCTGCACCTCCACTCTGTCCAGTCTTCCCCTGGGAACTCTGGGAATTTCCAGTGGGGGACCTGGAGTCATAGGGGTTTGGCTGAGGGGAGGCTGGACTTGCTTCCTCTGGTCTACAGCTGTTGCCTGGTGACCTGGCTAGAGACCCATGCAGGATGCTAGGTGCCAAGGACACAAGAGCACACAGAGTCAGTGAACTCCCTGCTCTTGAGGAGACAGACTTCAGTCAGCTCCTCAGCAGGCCCTCAATTACACTGTGACTTTACTGTGATGGGCAGGGCTCAGGGGACCATGACTGACAGTGGGTTACACAGACTAAAGGCTGGAGATGAGCAGGCGTCACCCAGACCACTAACAGGAAGAGCATTCTGGCAGAGGGGCTCTGTGGTGGGAAGGCTGCAGCTAGAGGACACAGCGCTGGCATGAAGTCCAGGAGGAGATGGTTACATGGTCCTATCAGGCAGCCGAGAGGCAGAGTAACTGCCCCTCTGAGCGTAGTAGGGAGCCACAGAGGAACTGTGACAGATTTGTATTTGGAAAGGCAAGTCTGGCTTTCAGGGAAACTAGGGGAGGCACCTGTGTGGCACATAGCCATGGCCATCTAGATGATGATAACAGATGCCAAGGCCTTTAGAAGCAGTTTTTCCTTAGTCCCCAAGTCCTTGGTATCTTCTGGAGATCACTGGGGTCAACCCAAGAAGAGAGGCCTGACTTCTTTGCCTAGGTAAGAGCAAAGCAGTCCCTGGAGACAGGACGAAGGCTCTGCCTTCTTCTAAGAGCCGCCTTCTGCTGCCTTTGCATGAGCACTTTGGAAAATGGTAGATGAGTAGGGGAAGGAGGCAACTTCTCCTATTTCTGGGCCATTTTCCCTTTTTTTTTTTTTTTTTTTGTGGTAAAGTGCCCTGCAGTTATCTGCATAGATTGTCAGATTGTGTGGCAGAAAGCCCAGCCCCAGGCCCTCTGGGGGAGAAGAAATGCATGATTCAGCTGCCAGGAGGGAGCCAGGAAGGTTAGTGATTGATGGCAGAGGCCAGAGCAAGGCTAGGGACAAGAGGGAGGCAGGGTTCTGAGTTCTTCTGGTTGGAGAAGCTCTGGAGAGCACAGTGAGACAGAGGAGGCAAATTGCCATGCAAGGAGCCAAGAATTAATAGGCCAGGGCCAATGGGGTGGCTGATCCAGGGGTAGAATTGCTTTTGGTCGAGACCCAATCTGCAAATTATAGGCCTAGGTTGCTACTTCTGGAGTAGCTACTGGAATCGGCCTGATGGTGACTGTGGTCAGCAGCCACACAGCCTTGCTTGCCTTCTGGGGACATGGTCATTACTGATGCGGGGGAGGGAATCTCCTTTGTGTCAGGAAGGCAGAGTTGCTGAGATGTCAAAGAAGGGCTCCCCATTGCAAAAACGAACCCGGCTTCACTGGGTCTGAGAGACACACGCAGTAGGTCGAGCCTTCATGTGCCCGAGCCTTTGTGTGGCCGAGCGGTGTTAAGAATGGTTTCAAGGAGTCAGGCTTGGCTTTGGAAAATCTGTTGGCCCATTTTGACCCTGGGTGTCCCAGCCCTATAAATGAAGATTTGTGGTGACCAAGGCCAACACCAAACAAAAACAGGATAGCTATATGATTTTGACAAGCTCACATCCGCCGGGACGCACTTCCTCTGGCCTTCTGCCTTGTAAGGAGCCGGTCACTCTGTTGTGCTCAGGATAAAGCCAAGGCTACAGAGTTAAGTATTTTTGACTGAGACCAAGTGGATGGTGACTTGTTGAGCCAGAACACTACCCTCAGCCACCCATCGAAGGCCAAGGGGCCCCCCTTCCCGACCCTATATGACTGCCTGTGGGTTAGTCTGGAGTCGACTTACACTTAAAGAGGTTAAAAAAAATATATTAGTTCTGAAATTCAGAACCAGAGACAAGAACTGCCTTGTTAACTTTCAGGCCTTAAAGAGGCGAGACTGTGGGGGTTAACTCCTACCAAATAAAATACCTGGAGTGTTGCCACCAACATCTTCAGAACCTGAGTAGCAAGGATTTGTTTACAGAGATCACAACAGATCAACGACTTCAGACATCAAGTACTTGCCCACCCCACCCCAAAGTTTTTATTTATTTGATTTGCTTATTTTGGGGGGGGGATGTGAATGTGTATAGTGTGTGTGTATTCACATGTGTGTTCATATGTATGTGCTCGTGTGTTTGTGTTCACATGTGTGTACAACAGAAATTTAAGTGTGCACACATGTGGAGGCCAGAGGTTGATGTCACGTGTCTTCCTCTCCACCTTAACTTTTGAGGCGGGGTCCCTCACGGAATCCAGAGCTTACCAAGTCATCTCCACAGGCAGGCCAGTGAACTCCAGTCTAACTCTGCCTCTTTGGTGCTGGGATTCCAGGCACACACAGCTGCGCCAGGCTGTTGTTGTTGTAGTTGTTGTTCAATGTGAAGGCTGGGCATCCAAACTCAGGCCTTCATGCTCATCTGGCAAGCACTTTCCCAACATTTCCCCAGCCCCACCCTCACAGTTTCCCAGGTAAGGGACCTGAGCTCTCTAGATGGGATGAAAGCTCAGGGGTCACATGTGCAGCCAGAAGCAGAGCTGGCGGGGACCTTGAGTCTCCTTCTCCATAGGGTGCCTGCTTCAAGATGGCAGGAGCCTCCTTGTAGTCATCACAGATGACCAGGGAATCTCAGGAAGTGAGGTGGGAAACCCTTCAGCAGGTCACAGGGTATCTCTCTGGCCTCTGCAAGCAAGCTTAGAGCTCTTTAGATGGAAGGAAGTTCATCCTCACCCCCACTCAGTCCTACTATAGGCTCCCAGATCACCTTTGTGCTTGAACTTGGAAGATCCCTCAGCAGCCAGCTACCACACACTCCTCACTACCTCATGCCTCAGTTTCCACCACCATTAGCATGCCAGTTGTGGTATTATTTTGTTCGTTTGTTTGGAGTGCTTGGGATCCAGCCCAGGAGTTCCACATTGACAACCTGGCCACCGAGTCACAGACTCGGCCCTTATGGGTATTGACAGTGGTCCATGGTGTAATCCAGACTGGCTTTGAACTTGCAATCCCCCTGCTTCAACCCTTGAGTGATGAGATTGCAGATGGTATTGCCATGCCTAGCAAAAGTATAGTTTTACTAGTGCTGGAAACGGAGGGCAGTACTCCAGCCTGCCCTACATTCCTGTTGTTACTCCACTTTCTAGGGTATTGCCCTGCCTGTTTGCAGAGAACACACCAACTCTCTGAACCAGGACAGTAAGGGCAAGGACAGCAACTGACCCCTACTGAGGCTTAGTACAATCAGGAAGCATTGTTCAAAGGTCATCCCAAGGTAAACCCTGGGCACAGGTTCACTCCCCTGAGTACATTTACATATTCTGCACAGGTTAATGAATTTGTCCAATGACAGAGCCCCAACTAATGTCCCTGGGTAGTTATGTGAGACAGAAGCCTCACCCTACCCTTATATATTGCCCTAGGACCTTCAACCAGTTCAGTCTTGATGCTCATCCTGGCAACTTCCTACATCTGCCTTACTAGTGTCCTTTTACCAGAGTTAATCTTCCCTGACCAGCTCACATGGTGACCTCTCAACACGGATATCCTCTTTCTCCAGTTCCAGGTGTGAATCAGAAGAAGTTACTCTTGGAAATGACCACTTTGGTTAAAGAGATAGTTCTGGGCAACAGTAGTTGCCTTGCAAGTGTGAGAACCTCAGTTTGATCCCCTAGCACCCATATTTTAATACACATGGCAGCTTGCATTTGTAACCCTAGGCCTGGGGAGAAGACAGGCAGATCCCGGGGCACCCGGGAAAGCCAGTCAGACTTACTTGGTGAGTTCCAGACCAATTACTCAAAAAACAGGGTAGGAAAAATAAGAACAAAAAGATAGGGAATGGAGAAGTGGCAATGTCTCAAAAAACAGGGTAGGAAAAATAAGTACAAAAAGATAGGGACTGGAGAAGAAGCATGAGAACCTGCGTTCAAATCCCCAGCACCCACATGAAAAACAGATATGGCAGTATATACCTATAACCCCAGCACCTAAAGGAGGGAGATGCAGAGACAGATTCTAGGGACTCACTGGCCAATCATCCAGCCAAAACACTAAGTTCCAAGTTCATTATGAGAGACTATCTCAAAACAGTAAGGCAGAACCTGGTGAGGGTGGTACACACCTTTAATCCCAGCACTCAGAAGGCAGAGATGAGATAGGTGGATCTCTCAGTTTGAGGCCAGCTTGGTCTATAGAGTGAGTTCTAGGACAGCCAGGGCTACACAGAGAAATCCTGTCTTGAAAACAAAACAAAAAAAGTAAGGTAGAAAATAATAAAAATAAACTCCGGGTATTAACTTCTCACCTCCACACATGCACACATGTGAGAGTACACCCACATACATGTATTCAACACACGAGAGAGAGAGAGAGTGAGATCAGCTTTCTGGAGAGGTTCAGACCTTGCTATGAAGAAGGCCACATCTCCCATCTCCCTGAGCATCTTGCTGTCCACACAGGACCATGTGCCCCCTGTTGGGTTATGAACCCCCATCTCCCCATCAGACCACTCTCACATCATGCTGTCACAGCTACAGAAGTGTCCTAAAAGCTTCCACAAGGGCAGGAATAAGCAAAGACTAGCTGGTCTCCAAGTCAACAAGACTGAGTCACATCCTGGTTGCATGATCCAAAGGAAGAAGGTGGATGTCAGATGGGGAAGGCGCTGGCCAACCACAGAAGAGTGGAGAAAGACAGCTTGACCAGAGCAATGCTGGCTGGCAGTGATGAAGAGAGCCCTGGCTTCCTTTACACAGCATACTTTTGTGTTCAGTTTCTACTCACCCCTTCATCCACACCTGTGCTGGGCTCCACAACTTGTGACCTCCATTTACCGCTGTGGTTATCAGTTAGGTCTTGCCACCTCTTTTCAGTGCTGTGTCCCCAGCACCCAGCCTGGGTCTTTCTTCATAATAGCACTTGATAAAGAGTTGTTGATCAAATGAAGGCTGTGCCATCCCTATAAGGAGCAAGATGCAAGACATTTTTATCCGTGGAGAGACCATGAAGATTCTGGTTTCCCAGAGTGGCTGGCTACCGGCTATCCAATCTTCTTAGTTATTCATATGCAATCATCTTCTCCCATTTATGAAAAATTTTAAATACTGTCTTTTGAAGAACAAGAAATCATAATGTAAAAATATTTTTGCATATTAATATTAATATGCAAAGTATTAGGTTTCGATATGGCATTTCCTAATGTAATTTACTTTTGTTGGTCTTTCTCCCCACCCCAACCACTTTTCCCCCTTCAATCCCACAAACTCTTCTCTGCTTTCATGCCACTGTGTCCTTTTGCCCTCCTCTCTCCCTCAACATCTCCCTTTGTCATCTCTTAGTCCCCTTTCCAGTTTCATGACCTGTACCCACTCTCTCCCACATATATACATACATAAACATTAAAAACTGGGATCTACATATGAGAGAAAGCATATGGTATTTGTCCTGAGTCTGGGTCACCTCACTTAATGTAATTATTTCCAGACCCATCCACTCTCCTACAACTTTTGTAATTCTGCTTTTCTTTATAGCTGGATAAAATTCCATCGTGCATCTGTACCACATTTTCATTATCCACCCATCAGTCGATGGGCATTTAGGCTGGTTTCATTTCCTGGCTGTTGTGAATAGAGAGCAGCAATGAACACGGATGAGCGAATGTCCCCGTGGTAGGATGTAGAGTCCTTTAGGTATATGCCCAGGAGTGGACCCAGGCTAGGTCATATTGTAGCTTTACAAGAAAAAAAGTCTTTAATTTTAATATAATTAAATTGCTCAATGCTGTCCTTATGGCTAGTACTCACTGTGTTTTGTTTAAGAGATCTTTCCCCAGCCTGAGGTCATAGATATAATCTCTTATATTGTCTTCCAATGGTGTCATAGTTTTCTTTCTATACTTAAGCCTTTATTCCATCTGGAATTGGTTTTTGAGAATCACTTCGGATAGGAAACTAATTTCACTTTCCCTCATATGGATAAGCAATAGGCCTGGCGTGATAGACCTGCCGGATCTGCTTCCACACGTGTGAGGGTTTATTTCTGGGTGCCTGCTCTTGATTCATCCCCATGTTGATGGCACACTGTCTTAGCCATAATAAATAATAATAAGTCCTGCTTTCCAATATAGCAAGTACACCATCTGGCTTATGGATTGTGCTTTACTCTTAAAAATTTTGTGATAATTTATTTTATGTGTATGAGTATTTTACCTGTATGCATGTTTTGTGCGCTACATGTATGCAGTGCCCACGGGGACCAGAAGAGGGTGTCAGATCCACTGGAATTGGAGTTATAGACAGTTGTAAACCACCATCTGGGTGCTGGGGTTGAACCAGCATCCTCTGGAAGTGCAGCCAGTGCTCTTAACCTCTGAGCCAGTTTTACAGTCCTTGCGCTTAACTTTTTTAAAAATTAGAGGATCGTGGCTCTTTTTGATCATCTCACTCTTCCATATACAAGGATCAGCTTGTTAAGAAATAGGTTGGGATTTTCATTGAAAGTGCAAGAAATTTAAATGTGAGCTTACATCATGTTACATTTCATTTTCTCATTCAAGAACATGGTCTATCTCACTATCTCAGTCTTATGTCCTAACTTTTAGAAAGGTTTCATGATTTTATTCCAAGAATCTTTTTAGTTTTTGCTATTTTTGTATTTGGTATTTTAAAATGTTTATTGATGTCTAATAGCAATATATATATTAAGTTAAACACACATTAATCATTACAAACAGCTACACACCTGTTTATATGGTACTAGATCTGGAGTTGAATAAACCCAGGTCCACCTGCCACTCACCACCCTTCAACGTGAGACCTCAGCTTTCTCTTATTCTGGGACCTTCCTCAGGTGCTGGTTAGACTCAACGGTTTTTCTGAACTGCTTTTAAATTAAATGCCCCCCCTCAAAAAAAACCTGCCCAGCATTATTTTGTGGAGATATACATGCTACATGCAAAGTAAAGAGCCCTTGTTCTCATGGTGACATTCTGTGAAGATGTCACAATTTTGGGAGTCTTTCTCCTTTGCTCATGAGCATCTAGTAGTTTCTGATTTGGAGTTACCACACACGGTAGAGTGTAAGGCGGTCCAGTTGTCTCAGTTAGGGTTTACTGTTGTTGTGAAGTGGCAGCGTGACCATGGCAATGCTTACAAAGAAAACCATTAAGTTGAAGGTGGCTGCCTTGCAGTTTCAGAGGTTCAGTCCATTAGGATCAGGACGGGGAGCATGGCAGTGTGGAGGCAGATGGAGCCGAGTGTGCCAGCAAGACTATTGCTCTTGCAGGCAGCAGGAAGTCCGCTGACTGTCACACTGAGTGAAGCTTGAGAAAAAGACTCAAAGCCTGCCCCCACAGTGACACATTTCTTCTAACAGGGCCACGCCTCCTAACAGCGCCATTGCCTATGGGGGCCATTTTCTTTCAAACCACCACACTAGTAAAGTCCTTTGGTACCATATCTCGGGGCAAAATTGACACATCATGGGGCCCCTGCATGTTCAGCTTCAGAGGTGCTGCTTGGCAGTGTCCCGAAGTGGCTACAGATTTATGTTCCCATCAAAGCCTTTACCCGTGAGCCCATTTACCAGCTTGTGACGTTGAATGTCTAAGATCTTCCTGCCCCCACCTCCCAGTGTCTGGGATGACAGGCTTGCCCCACTGTGCCCAGTTTCCTGCAGAGCTGAAGATCGTGCATGCTATGCCAGCACTCTACCAGTTGAGCCATGAGTACCACCTTTAGGCGGGCTTTCGAAATATCTGTGTTCGGCCCATTCATATGACTGGTCTGTGCCTGCCACCACCTTCTGGTTAACAAAAGGACCTTGGGAAGCACAATGGGGTGATAAGGTCCATCTAGTTGGAGAAAGAATTATGGACTTCTTACTTATAATCAATTCCATAAATGTCTATTTCCTCTCATGCTCCCATCTAGTGTCACTCCCTGGGTTTTACCTGGTATCTAAGTTTCCCTGCCTTAAACCCAGCAATAACCACCTATTGTGATCTGGTGGTCAGAAGGGGGTCAGCCTTCCTGCCTGGGGAAGTGAGGACAGTCCTGTGAGTGAAGAACTACCCTCTGGCTCCTGAACATCTGCTGCTCTTGTCTGATGGAGAGAAAATGAAGCCCAGGCTCCCTCCTTTAGTCTTTGTGAGAGCTCATCAGACATTCAGTCGGGGCTTGCTGTACATTAGGCCTGTGCTACTTAATATGGTAGGCAGCTGCTCAGCTGTTCCCATGCCAACCCCAAAATTAGGAGCTGTAAAGTGACTGACTCAAGGTCCCATGCATGAATGGTGATGGCACTGAGATTCAGGGTCCGTCATTCTGGTTCCAGAGCCCATAACTTTGATCCACTCACAGCTCTTTATAATACAAACGCCTGGACGATTTAAGAAAGGCCAAACAATTCAGCCTTGCTCTCTGTGGCTTTGTCTGACAGTTAGCTTTCAACTCTCGCCTGGGAAGAGAGTCTAGAACGGTACTTCTCAACCTTCCTAATGCTGTGACCCTTTAATACAGTTCTCATGTTATGGTGACCCTCAACCATAAAATTATTTTCGTTGCTACTTCATAACTGTAATTTTTCCATTGTTATGAATTGTTATGTAAATATCTGTTTTCTGAAGGTCTTAGGCAACCCCTGTGAAAGGGTCATTTGATCCCAAAAGGGTGGGGACCCAACAGGTTGAGAGCTGGTTTAGATTAAGGTGGCCTGTGGGTATGACTGGATGAGGGTTGTCTTGATTGCTAATTGATGTGGGAAGACTCAACCCGCTGTGATCAGCACCATTACCTAGGCAGGGATTCCTGAACTGAGTAAAAGAGAAGAAAGTCAACCAATAAGCAAACAGACCTCCATGCATTTATTTCTCTTTGCTCAGTTCAGCCAGCTACATCAAGCCCCTGCCACTGTGACTTCTGGACTATGATGGACTATAACTTGGAATTGTCAGCTGAATAAACCCCCTTCTCACCTAAGTTTGGTTCAGGATACCCTGTTCACAGAAACAGAAATGAAACCAGGACAATTTACCTGCTTTGCTTCAAGTTTGCTTTCCTCGTGATACCCTAAAGCCGTGAGTAAGGAGGAAGCTCTCCCTGGCCAGTCTTTTGACATTATCGACTCTCCAGGAACTTTAGTACTTTCATCCAGCAACTGGTGGGGGCAGAGGCTGAGCCCCACAGCTCAGGGAGGAGGAGGAGAAGGGAGGAAGGGCTGGAGGAACCAGCGGGGGCAGGGACACCAGGAACACAGCCTGATTCATGAGGGCTCACAGAGACCAGGGAACCTTTAGGGATCTGACCGAGACCCTCCACGTATGTTACGACTGAGTAGCGTGGTGTTCTTGTAGGACTCCTAACATTGGGGGAGGGACTGTCTCTGACTCTTTTGCCTGCTTGTGAGACCCTTTCCCTGCAACTGGGTCGCCTCTTCCAGCCTTGCTATGATGGTATGTGCCTGGTGTATGCTTATTGTGCCATGTTTGGTTGATGTCCCTGGGAGGCCTGCGAGTTTCTAAAGGGAAATGGGGTGTTCAGGGGCAGATCTTGGGGAGAAGGGAAGTGGGGAAGAGAAATTGGGGTAAGAGGAGAGAGGGAAACTAATCAGGATGTAATATAGGAAAGAAGAATAAAAAATAAATACAAAAGAAAAAATTTGTTTCTCCCATAGAAAGAAGAAAGAGCCCAGGCTGGGAAGCTGAGAAGGCGTCTACACAACTTTGCCTCTTTGACACTCTGACTACAGCCAGACTCCAGACACAAGGGAACAAGAGAGCCTGTGGGCAGCTGCCCTTCACTCTTCTCTACTGTTACACAGCCGTCACTGGAGGCAGGTGCCTGGGTTCTCCTCTCCATCCTCCTCTGCTGCTGAGGTTGGGAAGCTGCCCAGCATGGAAAGTATGGGGTCCAGCTGGGTTTCCATCTTCTCATCCCGTCTCGGCCCCTCCCAGATCCCCAGGCAATAAGCAGATTTGGAGAAAACTGCAGAGTTGGCTCTTCTTTCTGAAATATTGTGGAGAGAGAATTCCAAACAGAGAATGTGGAAATATGGCACAACTAATTGAAAGATGAGTCTTCCTCAGGAAAAAGTCAGGCTGGCTGCCCTGCTTCAGACACAGAGAAGCGGCAAGCAGCGGCCTTCTGTTTTGACTGCGTTTGTGTTTTGGTTGCTGTTGTCTCATTTCATGTTCCCCCTGGGAGTGGTTTTCTGAGTTGGTCCCTGCCCAGCAGTACACTGCATATTAGCGAGGATGCACGGATGTGTGAGGGTTTCTTTTCTACATTAGTTTACAATATGGAACAGTTCAAGAGCTTGAGTGTTATCCTGCACTAGGGCATCCTCATCTCCCCTGCATTATTCTAATTTTTGCCTGTGTGATGCCAAAGCAAGCACTGGGCTGCAGTTGTACGGAGAGAGGGAAGGAGGAAAGGAAAGTCCAGTACAAGGAACAGCTGTGGCTCCTTGGAGTAGTGGCCTGGAGCCTCAAGTAAAAGGAGACCAGGACCACTGAACCTAGCCTTCATTGCCCTAAGACGCTGAGGCACAGGGAGGGAAAGTGACATGCCTGAGGACACACACCAGCAAGGGACAGCCACAGCTTAAGACCCAGAGTTTCTTGTGCTCAAGACATTTTTTTATTCAAAGCCTGACATTTGTTAGGGATCTCAATGAAGGAACTGTGGGGCAGAGGGTTCATCAGTCCAAAGTGTCTTAGTGCTGGTGGAACTGGAACTAGTCCAATGGGCCTCATCAGAAAACATTCTCAGTGTCTTTCCACTTCATCTCTTGCCTTCAGGGCTGTCCCCTGTGCCACCCAACTGCCCAAGACACTGACTTCCCAAGGTGTAGCACACACAGTACTCAGGCCACACCTCCCATGTCAGACGGTCATCTTACTGTGCTAAGGTCAATCAGTAGACACAGCAAACACGTTAAACGTGTGAATAAGTAAAGGGGTGGATGCGTTCATATTAGTTCGACAGCTGCACAGACTAGTACTTATCATGTAAAAGACCTGTTTAATGTTACCAGCAGCTTCCTGTGCCCAGAATAAAGGGTGAACAAACACTATTTGAGTTCTCGCTTGCAGTAACGTGATGCTGCACAAGTCTCATAACCCTGTGCTTAGCAGCTGGTAATGACTCTCACCCTCTGTCTGTTCTCGTGATAAACTGTTAACTCAAATCATGTCCTTTCAAACTCACAAACAGTCGATGGATCAGGTACCACTGTGCCCATTTTACAGATGTACCAAGGTGCAGAACCCATGGTGAGTCTGGGGCTGTAGCTCAGTTGGTTAAGTGCTTACCCATCATGCACAAAGCCCGGATTCCATCCCCAGCACCGCATAAATCCAAGTGTGATGATAGACACCTGGGATCCCAGCACCTGGGCCGTGAGGCTGGAGGCTGAGAAATTCAAGGTCATTCTCTGCTATGTAGTGAATTTGGGGCCAGCCTACATTATATGAGATCTTATCTCAAGAAAACATAAAGGACCAGGCATGGTGGCATCTGCCTTTAATCCCAGCAGTCAAGAGGCAGAGTTAGAGAGATCTCTGTGAATTGAGGTCAGCCTATTCTACATAGCAAGTTCCGGGCTGGCCAAAGTTACATACCAAGGCAAGATTGTGAGTGAGTGTTTATGTGTGTGCAATTTTTAAAGATTTACTTCTATTTATGATGACTGTGCACCACATATATAAGTGCCCCCAGGAAGCCAGAAGAGGGCATCCCCGAGAACTAGAGTTACAGTAGTTGTGAGTACTTGGTGTGGGTGCTGGGAACTGAATCAAGGTCCTCTGTAAGAACAACAAATGCTCTTAACCACTGAGCTATTTCTCCAGGCCCCTAAATAACATTAAAAAAAAAAAAAGAACCAGTGATATAATATCAGGCCTGAAGTTCAAGCTCGGTATTATCTGTTGCCTTCACATGGGTGGCGTCAGGAAGTCGCTAAATGGCCTCACTGCAAATCGCCCTCCTCTTCTGCTCCCTAGGCAGACCAGAGTCCCCTACGTCAGGCAGGTCAGCTGACGCTTCTGCTTACCTCAGAATAGCAACTCTCAGACCCCTGCTCAGTCACAGAGGTATTCAAGTCATCCCCATCCTCCTGTGGCACCTCATCTCCTTGATGTACAAAGCCAGCCTCACACAGCCCTGTCCCTCACTCTGCTCCAAACGCATCTATACACTCGTGCCAAGCACGCTCTTCCTCCTCCAGGCTGTGAAACCAGGACCTGATATCATCTGGGTGTGCCATGTTCAGTTCTCCCCATAGCCAAAGGGTAAAGAGGGGCTGATAAGACAGAGACTCGTCTAATGTCGCACAATTGTGAGTCTCTGGGTTGCTACTTATTTAAGCACCCAATGGCAGACACTGCCGTCTTTCCTTCCATACCATATGTATTCAATATTTACCACCCTACTAGTCTGCTACATCACAAGGTCAAAGGCAACACCCTCCTGGAGTCTAACGTAGCTCCTGGAGTAGAGAAGATGAGCTTTCTGGGAAATGAATGAACAGGTGCACGAATGCCATGTTTCTGAATTTCAATCTCCTCTTCCAAAAAATCAGAATAATGGTAAACTCTCCCAAAAGAGTAGACTGAAGATGTCAGCCTCCACCAACCACCTGCTCCTTCACAGACTCCTTAACACTCTGTGTCTCCATTTTATCATTGTAAAAGGATAACAGTCTACACCACCAGGCTAAGAGAAAGTCTGTGGGATTAGCATGTGTACAGTCATGCTGGCTTTTTATTCTGGTTTTCAGGGTCAGAGTGAAGAACGCATATGTGAAAAACTCTGGGAATTGTGGACCGAATGGTTGTTTCCTGCCGCCATCTCACCTTTGCCATCATCTAACTACAGTGGATACTACTGGCTGCTTTCTGAACCCAATTTGTCTTCTTCCTCCTCTTCCTCCTTCTACCCCTTTGCCCAAGCCTCCCAATTTTGCTGAGGAATTAGCATCCCATATAGGCAGGATCAGGTTACAATCAGCCTAAACCATCATGACAACTTGTGAATTTTTTTTAAGATTTTTAAAAATTTTTAATTATGTATGTGTGTAGATTTCTGTACATGAGTGCAATTGCCTATGGTGGTCAGAAGATGATGTTAGATCTTCGGGAGCTGGAGTTGTAGTTGGGTCTGAGCCACCTGATGTGGGCACTGGGAACTAAACTCAGGTGCTCTCCAAGAACAAGGGCAGTTTGTGCACGTAACTGCTGAGCTGGGTCTCCAGCCTTCATCACAATCATTCTGTTCCCTCAGTTGTGGCTGGAATCAATGTGAGCATAGATCCCAGTTCTGGCCACAGAAAAAAGGGGAAAGGTCAAAAAAAAAATAAAAAAATAAAAAAAAAAAGGGGGAAAGGTCTGTTTGAAGAGTCTGGACAGCCGGGATTCTGGACAGCCTTCTACATTCCATGTTGGCATGGTTACACAGAATAAATAGAACTTTAGCTGCCATCTTGAATCAACCGGAGAGCAAGGAGAAGCACGAGCTGTGCTGGCCTCTGTTAGAGGCCTCTGGTCATCTTAGTTTGTGATGGATGATGCATTCAGTTATTCCTGAAGTCCATTTAGGCCTGAATTTCTGGTTGTTGCAAACAAAGCAGCACAATGAATGCAGCACTTGGCACCCCCCTCGCCTTCCTGTCGCAATCGATTGTTCTCAACCAATTTTCTCTCCATCTCTCAGCACATTTGAGAGAAGCTTTTTTAAAAGTGAAACACTTTGTAACTCCATCCCTGCCCTCTTCTCTTGAGAAAGGGTCTTGATATACAGCCCTGACTGATCTGAAACTGACTATGTAGATCAGGCTGGCCTCAGACTCACAGAACGATGCCTGGCCCTGTCTTCTGAGTGCTGGGATTAAAGGTGTGTGCCACCACACCCATCCTATCATTCTACTCTTTGTGAAAGAAGTTGAGGAAACCTGCCTCGCCTGCAGTTTTTGAGACACAGCACATGGTCGATAAGTATTTCTTGAATGGGTAAGAAAATATTCTGTTCCTTGAGTTCTCATTTAGATATGACTGGCCATGATGACTGTCCCAGAAGTGGTTGAATTGAAGTAGGGAATTCTAGTAGATTCTTGTTAAGCTTTATGAGCTATTAAGGGTCACCGTGAGGCCACAACATTGTCATTTTTTGGATTATGTTTCTGGTTTCGACAGCTTGAGTGATCTAGGCAAATTCTCCCACTGAGGAGAATTTGAAAAACTGGGAAAAATACTTTACAAAAAAGCCAGCTTGAAAGTGTGGAAAAATTATTAAGGTAGAAAAACAAAAGGGGCAAAAAAAAAAGCCTGGCTGGCTAAGATTTGAAAGAGGAAAGAACTTCAAGGAAGCAAGCCTGGCAGAGCGTGGTGCCTGCTGTGGCCTAGCAACACTTGCAAGTCCAGAGGAGGTGGCTGGGGGACTGGGAAACACTCTGTGATATGTATATAGAGGAAAATGTCATGGCTTGTGGTTTGTGATGAAGATCTTCCAAGCCCTGAAGGCTATTCCAAGCACACGGAAAAGAACTGTTAGAAAAGCCAGGCCTCACATAGACCCTGCCCTGGCTGCCTAGAAGGCATCTGGGTACCCAAAAGAGTTCCAGGCCTTGTAACATAGTTAACATGTTAAGTGATCTGAAAGACCTTTGGAATCCAGTAACAGATAATCCTCTCTGCAGAGTAAAATTTAAGTCTTCAATCTAGTCTCATAATTTTTAGTTATAATGACTTACATGTATGAAGATTGGAAGAAGCAACATGCAGTAGAAAAAAAACCCTAAGATTCCAGCTTATCGACTTGAACTTAAGAAGGCTTGCTGCAATGGAAAACAGTCAGAATTACAATTTTAATAGATAACTATAAAAAAACTAATAGAAATTAGTAAACTAGATGTCATGTGTGGAGAGATGGTTCAACGGTTAAAAGAACCAGATTCTCGTCCAGAGGACCTGAGTTCAATTCCTAGTTCCCACATGGCAGCTCACAACTGTCTGTAACTCTAGTTCCCTGGGATCTGACACCTTCACAGCAATGTACACAAAATAAAAAGTTAAAATAAATTTGATGTGGGATTCCTCTCTGTATGCTATGAATAGGTTTTATTACCATTGGTTAATAGAGAAGTTGCTTTGGCCTATGGCCTATAGCAAGGAAGGAAATCCAAGCAGAGATAGAGGAGGAAAAAAGGTGGAATCAGGCAGATGACATGTAGTTGCCAAAGGAGAAAGATGCCAGGAACCTTACCTGTAGAGCCTCATGGTGATACACTTAAAGATTAATATTAATGGATTAATTTAATATGTAAGAGCTAACTAGAAATACACCTGAGGCTTCGGCCAAACAGGGCTGTAATTAATATAGTTTCTGTGTGATTCAGATCTGTGTAGCTGGGAAATAAAAGCACAGTCTCTGTTTACATAAATTATTTCTAAAAAATGAAATTTCAAAAAAATTAGAATTTAAAGAATATTTTTGGAGACTGGGGAGATGACTCAGTTGATAAAGGGCTTGCTATGCAAGGCTGTGGACCTGCGCCCAGAGTCCTGGACCCGAGTATATTTGCAGACAACACTGGGTGTCTGTGATCCCAGCTCACCATAGCAGAGTCCCCAGAAGCTCATGGCCTAGCTAGCCTGGCATATGTAGTTTTGAACAAGTGGCCCTGCCTCAAGCAAGGTGGGAGACAAGGACTGACACCCAAGATTGTCCTCTGTCATTCAAATGTGCATACACACACACACACACACACACACACACACACACGAGAAAGAGAGAGAGAGAGAGAGAGAGCTCCCACCACTGAGAACGTCAGTGGCGGAGGGCAGCAAATGGAAGGGCATAATGTTTGTAAGAGGCAATGGCTGAAGAGCTTCCAAAATCAAGAAAAGGTTTAAGTTCAAATATAAATGTCATGACAAATCAATGCTTCTCAAAGCACTATCAAAAAAATCTTAAAGGCAAGTTTAGAGAAGAAAAAGGCTTATTTCATATTTAAAGGAGTGATAGCGCTAATTTGACAATGGACTTCTCAACAGAAAGAACAAGAATCGGGAGCTGGTGGGCAGTTTCAGTGCATCAGAGGGAAAAGAGCAGTGCCAACCTAGAATTCTATGCCACAAGAAAACACCCTTTAAGAGTAAAAGCGAGAGGATGGAGAGGCAGCTCAGGGGTTAAAGAGGGCTCCTAGATCCCCCGCATGGCAGCTCTCAAACGCCTGTAACTCCAGGTCCAAAGGATCCAGCATCCTCTTCTGGCCTCTGTGGGCACCAGACATGAAAGTGGTACACAGACATGGATGCAGATAAAACACCCATACACACGACATAAAAAAATCTCAAAACATAAAAAATAAAAGTGAAATAATATTTTCATATAAATGAGACTATTTGACACCATAAAAATCCAATCATAAAGGAAATACCAAAAGGCATTCTCTCTCTTTTGTCTCTTGTAGCCCTTCTAAACACTAAACCTTTCCTATTCTAAGCAAATGCCCTACCACTAAGCTACGTGCCCAGGCCCTTCTACCCGTTTTACCCCTTCATTTCTTATTTTGAGACAGGGTAATACTAAGTTGCCCAGGCTAACCTTGAACTCTGAAACCCAAGTAGATCTTGAACTTGTGCTCTTCCTGCCTCAGTTTCCCAAGTCATTATAGTCATGCAACACAAGGCCTGACTTGAATGGCGCTCTCCCAACAAATATAATATGATCCCATCTGGAAAATCAAAGAAGCTGGAAAAGCAATAAAAGGGAGAACTGTGTGGGTGAGCTTACAAACTGATCTGCTGCAAGTAAAAGATCGAATGAGAATTGGAGAGAGACAGCTTAGCACTCAAGAGTCCATGCTGCCCTTGCAGAGGACTGAAGTTTGATTCCCTCCACCCGCATGTAGCAGTTCACAGTCTCCTAGACTCCGGGGGATCTGGCGCCCTCTTCTGCCCCTATAGGCACCAGCACTCATGTTCCCATACCCTACACAGACACACGTGGACTTAAAGATACTTAAAGAGATAAAATAACTCTTTCACTTGCATCACATTGCAAGTGTAATAATTGCAACACAGACGGCTTGAAGAATTGTCTGAGAAAAAGCTACAAGTGCTTCTCATTATTGGAGTTTCACAGATCAAAAATGCATGGCGGGATCTCCAGGGACTGTTAAAGAATAGCAAATGAGTTTACTACTTCTAACCTAACAGAAGAGGAAACATAATAATCACAAAGTATCCCCTCCAAATGAAACAAGGAAAGGGAGCAAATTCTAAGACCGTAGAGTCGACTTCATTGTTGTCATGCTTAGGTTTAAATATAAAAGAACTAAGTGCACTGCAGTGGTTTGGTTGAGAAATGTTCCCCATAGGCTCATGAGTTTGAACACTTGGTCCCCAGCAGGTGATGCTGTTTGGGGGAAGTTATGGAACATGTAGGGGGGGTGGAACCTTGCTGGAGGCAGCACATGGTTAAGGTGAGGGCTTTGAGGGTTTACAGCCTCACCTTCCCCCTCCCTCCCTTCTTTTTCTTTGCATTGAGATGTTATCCCTCAGCTCCCTGTTTCTGGGGCTTGCTGCTGGGCCCTCCCACCAGGATGAACCCATAGCCTTCTGTAACCATCGTCCAAAAGAAACACTTTCATGGCTAAGCTGCTTTCGGTCATGGTATTTTATTGCAGTAACAGAACAGTGACTTATCCACACATCAATTTCAAACCAAGTTCAACAGATTGAATTTTAAAACAACTCTCTACCACTTCCATGAGTACGCCTAAAACACAAAGCTAAAAAGAGATTGAGAGCAAAGAGCAGAAAGTGAAAGCCCATGCAAGTACTAACCACAGAAAAGCAGTGAGATTGTGTTAATACCAGATAGAGTTCAAGACAAAAAGCATTGCTAAAGAATTTACTTAAGTTTCTAGTCACTGAGAAGGTAGGACAATACTAATTTTGTATGCACCTAACAACTTAGCCTTAGGAAAAAAATCTATGAGGCAAAAACTGTACCAAACTCTAAGGAGAGATACATTTCCACAATATGTGTAGGCTACAACTACACAGTATTTTTATTTCCTATAAACAAGCGCCAGTTGCTACATGCAAGGCACTTTTCCAAACTCTGTACATATGTTAGCTCCTTTAATCTTCACAGGAGGCACAGGAAGCAGCTGCCTCCACTTCCTAGATACGGTTTCTGAAATACTAAGAGCATCATTCATTTGCCCAAAGTCACAGAATTGGTAAGCTGAGACTTAAAACTAGGCATTCTTCCCAGGAATAATTATTTACAAACTCTCTGAGAATCTTTTAACTCAGTCAAGTTGACACCTAAAATCAACCATCACAGATGTATAGGGGAGAGTTCAAGAAGGGTCCAGATGTGGAGCTTGCAAAAAAACCCCAAAAACTCAAGAATAATTCTGGCTATAATATGGTTGGCGTCATTAACATTAATCTCTTATTAACTTTTAAAACCTGGGTATCACAAGGTGAAAATGAAATTGTGGCTGTTTAGGAGCTAGAAGCTGCTGTTCCCACGTAAGGTTTTATGATCTGACATCTGATCAGTGAGTTTCAGTCCTTAGATGGGGTGACCTTGTGAGACTGTGATATGTGCCTGTGTGGGGACCCCCGTCCTTCCAATCGCCTCTGCACACAAGTAGCATCGGAACAGTTACTGGATCATATCACAGTCCAGCTCAGTGTTGAAAGGCTGGCACAATCCCAGTCTGAGTTAGCCATCCTCTAAGTCCCATGCTGTGGGGCCTTCAGTGTCATCTCAGCTCACACAGGCTCTGGGATGTCAATAAAGACTTGCTGGATGAAGAAATGAACTTCTGCAGGCCACTGACCTTCTCCTGCCTTCTAAGTCATCTGTTGCTTTTGGGGACTTCAGGGAGGATTATAGAGCACATCCTTGAGATAGCTTTTTTAATTATAGACACAGCTAAACAAATGTCAGGCGTCATTAAGAATCTCAAATGAGGCAGGAAGTTTGACTAGTCTGCTTTGTTTTGCTTCGTGTGCCGTTGATAATAAAAGCTAACATTTAGTGAGGGTTTGCCATGAGACGGGCACTAAGCCCAGCGCTTGCTAGGCCACATTTCGTGTGTTGCTCATGGCAACTGCAGAGGCAGATGCATAGTGGTCAAGAGTAACACAGTCATGGGGCTGGAGAGATGGCTCAGTGGTTAAGAGCACTCATTGCTCTCCTGAAGGTCCTGAGTTCAACTCGGCACCCACATGGCCGCTCACATATGTCTGATGCCATCTTCTGGTGTGCAGATTATATGTAGACAAAGTACCCATGTATATAAAATAAATAAATAAATCTAAAGAAAAGGAATAAAAAGAGTAGTATAGCCAGTTTGCCTAAAGGCACCTCCAGGCTCAGCTGAGAGTCCCAGGCAAGCACCCCTTGTGCCTTAGTTTCTCACCTGTAAAATGAGAGTTGAAGACAGCACCAGCTTCACAGGGCTGTGCTTATTAGTAGTAAAAATATTATGAATATTAATTTGAAAAATGATATTTTGGGAAATGACATTATTTTATTGTATCAATAAAAATTAAAATAGATCAAATGCTTAGTTTAGCATTCTGTCTGCCACCTGGGCAGCACTGTGTGAGCGAGTTTGGTGCTGAGTCATTTTTCCAGGCACAGATGGTGGAAGGCTGGTTGTAAACGAGAAGTCTCCGGCTGCGGAGGGGTCTCTTCCACCCTGGAGCCCAAGCTCCTTGAGACCTTGCATTCACTACTTTACAATTTGATGGTGCAAGAAACATATGACAAAACCACCTTCAGGAAGAGAGGCTTATTTGGGATCACAGTTTGAGGGTACCGTCCATCAAAGCAGGAGTGTGAGGTAGCCGGTCACGCGGTACCCACAGACAGGAAACAAAGAGGAAGGAGAGCTGCTACTCACCTGCTTTCTCTTTGCTGTGCAGCCCAGGCCCTCAGCTTGACATAGTCTAGAGCAACGGTTCTCAACTTTCCTGCTGCCGCAGCCCTTTAACACCAGTCGTCATGTTGTGGTGACCCCCAACCATAAAACTATTTTTGTTGCTATTTTATAACTGTAGTGTTGCTACTGTTACGAATCGTAATGTAAATAACCGCTGGTCTAGACCCTGGGAAGAGAGTCTTACCAAAGGAATGTCTGGATCAGGCTAGTCTGTGAGTATTCCTATGGGAGATGTCTGTGTTACATTAAATGATGTAGGAAAACTCAGGCCACTGTGAGCAGCACCACTCCCTAGATTTGGATGCTGCCCTTTCTAACAGGGAAGCAAATGAGCTGAACAGTGGTTTGTGTGCATCCATTTCTCTCTGCTCCTGGCTCTGGATGAGTTGTGACCTGTTGTTTTCAGTTTCTCCCACCTTGGCTTCCCTGCTATGACGGACTATAACTTGGAGTTGTAAACTAAAGTGAACCCTATCTCCCGTGAGTTATTTAGATAAGAATGTTTTTTGTCATAGCAACAGAGATGAGATTAGGACCCCAGTCCGTAGGATTGTGCCACGAACATTTAGGGTAGGTCTCCCACCTCAGTTAAGCCAATCAAGAACTCCACTCAAGGATGTGCCCAGAGGTTGTGAAGTTGACAATCAGTAGATTCCTACCGTACCACTCTACAGCATCTGCAGAGGTGCCAGTCATGGGCTGAACCTGTTTCGAGGTTCTATCAAAATCAAAGGCAACCGTGTCTGTTTCCCTCACAGCGCTTTTCCTTGACATGCTTAGCATTTGGCATTGGCTTTTCTCTCGAGACCTTTGGCTCAACACTGGCACCCATCTTTTTCTCACTAACACCCAAAGGGGAGAAAGAATATCCGCAGAAGCATCTGTTACTCAAGCATCAACTGTAACATCCTGCTCAGCATACCTCCAGCCATCACCACTTGGCCTCCGGTCCCAGCTGCAGATTGCCTGGAGGATGTTTACTTCTGCTACATGCTTGCGAGGAGTAGCAGCAGCTGGGGCAATCTGGATTGACCTTCACAGGACAGCGGAGCGCCACCCTTGCAGAAACGAATGGGGAACCCGCTAGCTTTAAGTAGGCTCCCAGAGGTGGCTGCCACAGCCTGACAGGCACTTGTTCCTTGGGGACAAAGCAAGCCCCTCAATTCTGTGGCATAAATGTAGGTAGAAGAGGACCAGACTTTTCTTCTCTTCTAGAGGTTGAGTTCAGTGAAGTTAGCCAGGAAGTCTGGCTGGCGTCGGAAATCAGAGAGTGGTTTTGTTACTGGTCCTGCAGTCACGAATGTTTTTCGTGGTTTGTCTGAGTCTGTATTTACCTTAAGTGCTCATCTTCCGAGATCAGTTATGCAGCTGAGGATGTTGAATGATCTCTTAACATCCTCCCAGGTTGACAGCACCAACTCAGAGAGCAGCCTGGCTGACTCTAAGCTAAGTGGACAGACAGGATCTGTTGATTTTTGTGACATTTGTAGTTATACCTGCATGGGTCTGCTTCTCTTCCTGACCAGGGGCTCCTGCACCATAATACATCCAAAATTGTTATTAAGGTATCTGCTCAGGGATCTTGGAGAAGTAAGGGATATAACAGGTATGTTCACACTGTGAGAAATGGCTGATAAAGTTTCAGATTCTCTCTCTCTCTCTCTTCTCTCTCTCTCTCTCTCTCTCTCTCTCTCTCTCTCTCTCTCTCTGTATGTGTGTGTGGTGTATTCTTCAGGGTCCAGAGCTGGACTCTCAAAAGGCAAGATGTCCAGCATTCCTCAACATTCTAGGCACTTGTCCAGGTGTGAGTGGGTCTGAAGACAGTGAAATAGGAGTGGATGGGAGACACTCATCCCTGGGTTCAAATCCTGCCTCTGCCACTTTCTATCTGTAGAACCTGAGACAAGTTGCTTCACCTCTATAAACCATGGGCCTTAGACTGAGTTATCTTGCAAGTCAAAGGTTGAGTGTTGGGAGTTTTCTCTGGGAACAGCAAGGTAATGTCAGAATAAGGAAAGAAGGCAACCCAAGGTGTAGCTATAGAAGGATGCCCCTGCTAAACTGTGGGGCATGTCACACTGGCTCCCCTGGATGACTCCTCAAAGCACTCCTCAGAGTTGTCTCTCAAGAGAGTGGGCGTCTGGGCCTCTCATCCAGCAGCTCCCCTTGGCTATCGGCTGATGGTTTCTCCCATCAATTCCCAGTGTTCAGGGCTCCTTACTGTAGAAGAAGGATCCAGCACTCACAGGAGTGGAGAATACCAAGAGAACAGAGTTCTGAGAGAGAAAGGGATTCCTTGAGGGCAGAGCGGGTGAATGAAGTCCTGTAAAGCGTTTCATGCAGTTCCTGGTACGTAGTCAGTGATCATCAGCCATGGCTGTTGGTCCCGCTGTTCACGCTCTGGGGTATGCTAGGGTTTGCTTCCCACAGTTTGTTTGGGAGTGAGGTAGGAAATCAAACAAGGAAAACAGGAGGAAGCTTGGTTTCTCAGGGCCTTGAAGGCAGGACATATGCAGGTCTGCATGCAGGAGACTGGGGTGCTGGGCCTTAAGATAATCAGAGCCCACGTGGAGGGAAGACGCCATCTTTACAGATGTTTGAGCATTGTCCACAAAGCACTCAACAACCCGGAAGTGAGAGCAATACCTAAGATGGCCCGTTAGCAGTGACTCTCCCTGACTAGTCGAGGGTGCACAGACCTCCCTTCCCCCTGCTCACTTGTGAAAGTCTTTTAAAATGCTGTGTTTTAAAATTGTGCCTGGCCATGAGGGCCGGTGTGCTCAGAAGCCAGAAGAGGGCATCAGATCCCTTGCTAGAATTGCAGGAGGTTGTGCGCTGCTTGTCTTGGGTACTGGGACCTGAACTCAGGTCTTCCTCAGGAGCAGTAAAGACTCTTAGCTGCTGAGTCATCTCTCCAGTCCCTTTAAATTTTTCCCTACCTATGTGACAGAAGACCACATTTGTCCCTGTAAGTGATGTCACTGTGCTTATCTCTTTATCAACCCTCCCTCAAAAGTCTAAAATTTGCCTCCTTAGACTTTGGTTTTAAACTGTGAAAATATAAATGTTCTGTCTGTGACCTTTCATGCAGCCAGAGCATCCCTGGCACTTTAGAGCTGAAGGCAGGAGAAAGAATCACAGGCCTCAGGCCTCAGTGTCACCCTCAGGAATAACACAAACCCGCCCTGAGGATGTCTACAAGACTCTCTTAGGAGTGAGTTCTCTCTCAGTTGTGACGTGAATCTGAACTGTGCTGGACAAAAGCAGTATAATTCCTGGTGTGGCAGGGTGGGGTGTGTGCCTGCGTGTCTGTGCGTGTGTGCGTGCACACACTCACATGTATGTGTGTGTGTTCTGATCATGCCTCCTGAGGCTCACATGTGAAGCAGATCTGAATAGTCCTCCCCTGCTAATACAGAGGCTTAAGGCTGAAGAAGTCACTCATGCTCCATCAGGAGGCAAGAGGAAGGAAACTGGACGGCTCAGAAGCCTGAAACTAAGGTTTCTCCTGTTCCCACACATCTGCCACTCTTTGTGTTTGTTTGGTTGGCTTGCTTTTGAGACAGGGTTGCAAATACCTCACAAGGCGCACATCCTTTACAGACAGCTGAGCGTACCCTTGAACTCCTGATCCTCCTGTTTCCACCAGGTCTGCACCCCCTCACTGGCTTTATCCATTACTACAGACTGGGGCCTTGTATGTGCTAGGCAATTACTCTACTAACTGTGCCACATCCCCAGACTCTCCACCTCCCCACCCTAGCACGCTGAGCCTTGGTTGTTTTGCAAACTTTAGTATGTTGTAGCTTCCCTTGCTTAGAATGTCTACTCCTCCCGTGAAGCGCTCTCAACCGCAAGGCACTCGGCTGTGACCACACACTCCCAACTGCAAGGCCCACTCGGCCATGCCCACCCTCCCTGACTTCTCCACACATGCCCAGCACTATATTCACGCTCCTGTCTCCATCCCCATCGCAGTCCCATTGCCCATCCTGTGCTGAAAACAATGAAGCTTAGAATCTGGGAGCTCAGAATCTGGAGTCAGGTAGGACCAGGTTCAAACTCTGGCTCTGCCTGTTCTAAGTTCCGTGCCTGTACAAATTTGTCTCAAGTTCTTCATCTTTAGAAGCGATACTAGCTACTTCATAAAAGAACCACAGTAAAGGGAACAGAGATGAGGAAAGTGCCTAGATTAACAAGTACCCAGTCAATGGCGGCTGTCTTTGGCCCACTACCATCCATATTTGTCTCTTTTCCCATATTTGGGACTTTGAGATGGGAACCACATCTGGTTTGCTGCTGTATCTCAGCATGGTGCTCAGTAAACACATTTAAAGGATGGCTCAGCTTCTGATCTCTAGCCACACAGTACCCTGGTCGCGAACCCTGTGCATCATGGGAATTCTTCATATTAACGTTGCAACTGCTTTCTGAGTGTCCTTGCTAAGTCCATCTTTATCTTTGCATGCTCAGACAGACCTTAACTTTCACGGCTGCTTCCTGACAGACATCGCAGTTAATCCACCTCCAGTATGGAAATCTTGAAGACCTCCCTAAGAAAATGAGCATGGGGTATAGACAGTACTTTGTCCATGGTAACCACTCCACTAAGGGTAGCTCTGCACCGTGTTGGCGTTGCCATGGTGGTTTTCCTGGGGGTGATTATTTCTCCTTGTATATTTTTGAGATAGGGTTTTCTATAGCCCAGGCTGACCTCAAGCTTCGTAAGCAGCAAAAGATTATGCCTGGTTCTCCTGCCTCCACCTTCCCCGTGTTAGGTTGACAGGCACGCATTACCATAGTACCTGTCAAAAGTTTTGTTCCTGTAAGTCTCATCAGTGCTCTGCCCTAAACAGGACATCTACATCAAGCCTCTTCCAAGGCTCTGGGAACATTCTAGAAAAGGAGACAGAAAGAATATAAGAGCCGGAAGATGCAGAGGAGGGCTATATCGTGCTGTCTTCTGCACATGACTTGGCATTACACTCATGATCTCACAACTGCAATGGTCACCCGTACAAACCTGATCGAGCCAGCCTCACTAGGTGTGATGGTGCACACCTTTAATTCCAGCACTCGGGAGGCAGAGGCAGGCAGATCTCTGAGTTTGGAAACAGCCTGGTCTATAGAAAGAGCTCTAGGACAGGCTGGGCTATACAGAGAAACACTGTCTTGATCCCCTCCCCCACTGCTGGAGAAAAAAGATCAAGCCAGTTATTCTAGACTGGGGTGGGATGCTCATTGGCCCCATGTGTAGCTGAAAAGATACTGAAAATTGATGGTTTCTGGAGAAAGAATCCTTTTTCTTTGGAGGTGTGGCCACTGATAGGCTCACCATGCTCCATGGTGCGTGACCCTACACACAGCGCACACACAGGCAGCACGGGATAGGACTCACTCAGGGATTATTAAGAAGATAGAAGAACGTGAAGGTGAGGAGGGAAGTATCGGGGGGAGAATCCAAGGTAAATAGAAGGGGGATTTGGGGTGTCTATGAACAAGATACATTGGGAACGTGTATGGAATAGACAAAAAATAAATTTTAAACATCCATAGAAATGAAAGACAGCAACAGCTTCTCAAGATGTTGGTTTTCACCTGAAGGTTTTCCAGGCCGTCTGTATTCTGCACACCCTTCACCTTGCTTTTCCTTGGAAGGGAGCTTCCTCTGCCCTGCGTGTCTTGTTTGTGCTCGGGACATAATTCTCTCCTTTGATATCTTTCCTGCAAATGCTGAACATATTTGTGGCTTGAGAAACAGAGATCTCGGAATAGCTCCCTGGTTCAGTATAGACTGTGTACAGGGCTTAGTCACTGCCCTCAGCCATGGGAATACAGCTGGGGCTCGGGGACAGGAGTGTGGGGAGTGCTGGCCCCCACCTGCCTGACAGTTCAGAATAGACCTTGAAGCAGAAAGTGGCTGGGTGACCTGCTCTGCTGGGGCACCTGCCTATCTCTAGACTGTCCCCTCTATTGGTAGTGATGAGACCTGGTGAGAGAACCAGAAAGCAAGGGGAGCCCTCTAGGACTAGCTGTGCCTACAGAATGTAATCAGCAAATCACAAATATTAGCCCAGAGCAGTGGCATGTCACTAAACTGAAGCTAACAAATGCAATGTGACTTCTTTCTGGGAGGGGGGTGGGATGGGCGTGGAGGGCTTTGGAATTTATCAGCTTCAGAGTTTATCGTTTTTATGTTTTCCTTTTCTTTCTTTTTTTTAAAAACTAAGATGAGTATTCCAGGAACTGTAAGCTTGTTCAAGTTTATTTTTTAAAAAAAAGCAAAACAGAATCTGCCTTTCCTAAACACAAACCAACTGATGGTACAGAGACAGGAGGGCGTATCTGCAAGAGGTGACTGAATTACAGAAAGAGGTTTAGAAGCCAGGGAGTGCCTTCAAAGAGTCTCCCAGTCTATATGGAGACCGGCTGCACTGGGGGCTCTGGAGCAGAGGGAAGGGGCTGGAGAGAAGTACCAGGAGAGTCTGGAACAGAGGCTTGGAGAAGAGCCAGAGAAGGTTCTGGAGAAAGAGCAGTAGATGAGCGATGGAGTGTGTGTGTGTGTGTGTGTGTGTGTGTGTGTATGTGTGTGTGTGTGTGTGTTATAACAGGGCCTCAGGCAGAGTGGTGGTGGTGCATACCTTTAATCCCAGCACTTGGGAGGCAGAGGCAGGCAGAGCTCTGTGAATTTGAGGCCAGCCTGTTCTACAGAGTGATTTCCAAGACAGCCAGAGCTACACAGATAAACTCTATCTCTAAAACCCATAAGTGTGTGTGTGTGTGTGTGTGTGTGTGATGTGTAGGTATGTAGGAAGATAGATAGATAACAGGGTCTCACTGTATATCTCAGGATGACTTCAAACTTACAACTCCCTTGCCCTTGCCTCTGGCTCCCAAACGCTGAGAATACAGGGTTGCACCATCATCCTCTGCCATCTTCCCAAACTTGACTCTGAACATGCAGCAACCTGGGAAATCCCTCAGTTCAAAGTGAACCAGGACAGTTGATCACAGTCCCAGAGATGACAGGCAGAAAAAGAGCAGAAAGAAAGAGGCACCTCACCAAAACAAAGGCAGACCACGCTACCCCAAGTACTTCGCTGGAAGAAGAGCTTAACGTTCCTAGAGAACCCAAGCACCCACTACAAGTTCTTTCTTAGAGAAGTCACCCTTGGGACCTCCCTCCAGGCTGCCAGGTTCCTGCAGTCCTGGTGTGGAATGCCTACCTCCTCCTTCTGGAGGACATGTGACCAGTTCTGAATCTGCTGACAGCACCCCTGAGTTCTCTGCACAACTCTGCTTGTAGGTGCTGTAGGGACTTGAGTGACTCCCCTGCTGTTGCCTGAAGCAGAAATCTTTGTAGTGGCTTTAGCAATTATGGGCTGTGTGTCCAGCAGGCCTTAGCACTCCCTTTTCCTGGTTCCTTAGAGAATTCTTGTCCTATAATATGTGGTCTTGGGAGAACTGTCAATCACTGTGCCATCTCCTCCCAAGTCCCCGGGGATGGGTGTGTTTTCCAGACTGGGCTAGCTATAATATCATGTCCTCCAGACACTATGATTTCTTTAGTGGAGGGTGTGACCCCAAACCCTGGGCTTCTCCGATAGAGCTAGGAGGGAAGACTGCTTCTGTCCCTTTAGAATCAATGAAGACAAAGCTTGGGAAAGTGGCCTGCCTGCCATCTTTTCAGAAAGGTGGAGAAAACGTCCCTGTGGAAAAGGAAACCAGAATGAAACAAAGCTAAGAGAAGAAAAGTGGGACATTTGTTTGAGTCTCTTGATACTGCCAAGCCTGCATCTAGCCCAGTGCCTGAAACTAACTCTGTGCTGCAGCTAGTCCAGTGTCTGCAGCTAGCCAGTGTTTTATTTTCTTGCACGAGGATTTTTTTTTTTTTGGTTTTGTGAGACAAGGTTTCTCTGTAGCTTTGGTGCCTGTCCTAGAACTAGCTCTTGTAGACCAGGCTGGCCTTGAACTCACAGAGATCCACCTGCCTTTGCCTCCTGAATGCTGGGATTAAAGGCATGCACCACTACTACCCGGCCACACGAGGATTTTTTACATTGCTTCTCTGCTCCTTTCAGTGGGTATTAAGTTTCTAGCCCTTGCAACTGTAGGAGTCTTCACCTGTGTAACATTTTTATCTACAAAAAAAAATGGACCTAGCCCCTTGTAGGGCTATTGGAAGAATGAAATGAGGTCACTGTCATTAGATGGATTTCAAAAGAGAAAAACACTGCCTACCGCAGTCATAGGTGGCTGGTGAGAACACGAAGTGGCACAGAGACTGTGGAAACAGTTTGGGAGTTCCTCAAGGGCTCAAATATAAAATTACTCTGTGACTCAGCTGCACTGCTCCTAAATACAGCCATGCATCACTTAAAGGCAGGGCCACTGTGGCAGCAGTGCACTATACCAGTATCACAGGGAGCATCCTTACACAGACCCAGATGGCCAGGCTTCATGGGACCACCTAAGCCTGGACCGTTGTCACACCGTCACACCATGTGTGGCTGTGCGTTACCCAGGGAAGTCGAGATGTATGTTCAGATGAAAACTTGTACCAGATGTCTGTACAAGTGGCATTAACCCAACTCACTGTAACCCAAAGTGGAAACACCCCAAAGAGCATCACCTGCAGAATGGATAAACATTGTGGCATTGCCATCCAATTGGAATGCTGTTTATGACAAAGAGAAATGAAATGTGAACACCACTATTCCATGCGTGAATGTTAGAGACATCACGAAATTGGAGAAGCCAGACACAGAGGCCTCATTCTGGATGAGTCCATTTGCATGAAATGTCCAGAACATGCAGAACCACAGAGATAAAAAGGTTAGTGGTTGCCAGGGGCTGGGTGAGGGAACTAGTGGCTCATGGGTGCAGGGTTTCTTTGGGGGATGATGACAGCATTGTGAAATTAGTGGTCACGGTGACACAATTCTATGACTATTCAAATATAGTTGAACTATATGGTGGATTGCATGACATGTGTTCCATTAAAACTACAGGCGACTATGAGCTCTGTCCTTGTAAAGAGTTGAGAGATGCCATGGTGTGCCATGGTGCTGTCAATCAGCTCAAAGCCCAGCTCCCATAATGCCCTTCATCCAGTTTTCTGAGTTCCTCATAGCCTTGGGATCCACATCACAATTTTCTTATACATCCGCTGTGGTCCGTGTGCCATAAATAACACTTAACGGGCTGGGGAGGTGGCTCGGTCTGTAGTGTCTGCCACACAAGCATGAGGACTTAGATCTCCCACACGAACATAAAAGCTGGGATGGCAGAGCACATCTGTGACCACAGACACCTGAAAGGCAGAGACAGGAAGACCTAGGAGCTGACTAGTCCGCCAGTCTAGCCTAATCGGTGAGGTTAGGGTCCAGTGAAAGAGTCTATCTCAAAAAATATAGTGAACAGCCTGGTCTACAAGAGCTAGTTCCAGCGCAGGCTCCAAAGCCACAGAGAAACCCTGTCTCGAAAAACCAAATATATATATATATATTGGAGAGGGGCTGGAGAGATGACTCAGCAGTTAAGAGTGCATACTGCTCTTCCAGAGGATCTGAGTTCAGTTCCCAGCCTCTATGTCAGGTGACTCACAGCCGCCTATATCCGGCTTCAGGGGCTCCAATGCCTCTGGTCTCCATGGGCACTTGCACTCACATACACATATGCACGTAGAGACACATGCACACACACACATACTTTCTTAAATAATAAAAGTAAAAGTGGACATAGATCAAGGAAGATCCCCAAAGTTACCTTCTGGCCTACACGTGTGTGTGTGTGTGCACGCACACACATATACAAAAATAAAGTTTCATTGTGAAGGGTTGGGGATGCTGCTCTGTGGCAGACCACTTGTTTAGCATGCTTGAGACCCAGGGTTCAGTTCCAGTACCACAAAGCAAACTGAAAAGGTTGTTAAATAACATTTAATAATGATTGCCTAAACATTAAGCCAGGAGCTACAAGGGTTGAATTGTTACCAGCAAACACTCAACATTTCCCTGTCAGGCCATCCAGTGTCAGCCTCATCCCAAGGCCAAGCCTGCTTCCTCCAGCCCAGGCCTGCCCCAGCCCCTCTCCTAACCTGGCAGAGGACACAGAAGTTGGTTCTTTTGATCTACGGTCTCTTTTAGAACAGTGAGAGAGCCTGTCCCTCTATCACAACATCCTTTTCTGAAACTTGGCCCTGAGGTTGAGAACACTGATTCAGTCCTAAGACCTGAGAGCCCCCTCCCTCCTCCATCCCTCTCTTCTCTCTTCCTCTCTCTCGCTCTCCTCCCCTAAAATTAAAATCACCTTTGCTTAGTCTTTGCAAATGGTGGATCTTCTCAACACCCACCTTATCCTCAAGGATTCTCCCTGAGTGTCCACTCTGGAGAGTCCTTCTCATCTCTCCCTGACACCTTCCCTCTGTGCTCCTCCACATCCTTCCTACTCACCCATCTGTCCATCCATCCACTAAGCTTTTCTGCTCCTGAAGAAAGGGTGTGGAGGTGGGAGTTAGGGTTGGGGTTAGGGGTTGGTTAAGTGTCCTTACAAACCAAGGAGATGAGAGGGGGGAGGAGGGAGAGAGGGAGAGAGGGAGGGAGGGAGGGAGCGCAAACAAGTACGTCAATTGCCATTTAGTTTCTCTGTGAAACACAGTGAAGAGAATTGGAGAAAGAACATGTGTCTGAAGTTCCACACGGAGCCTTGGGAAGGTTCTCCCTACTCTGGCTTCCCCACATGCTGGCTAACCTACTGGTTTCCTCTGCTCCACTGCTGCTGGGAAGGCCAGCCTCCACATCTGCAGACTGTGGCCCAAAACCTAATTAAAAGGTCGGGCAATAAATGTGCATTGAAGTTAACTGTCCATGATTACTATGGCTAGGGAGTAGTGTCTGGGTCCCAATGAGATGCTTTCTGAACCATCAAATGTCGTCCCTGGTCCTTGTGGCCGCTTTGGAATTGTTCAAGTGTGGAGGTTGGAATAGTGGAAGTTGGAGTTTGTCTCTGCTTTGTTCCAGGGGCCCAAGAAGCACTATGGCCTTGACATTTTAAGCCTCAGGAAACAGAGAGACAAAGGAGGGTGTCAAAATGGTTTGAGAAAGGAGAATCCATCCAACTTGTGCAAAAGAGACCCGCCACAGAGTGGTCCCAGGTCATTTTAGGTTTCCCTATGGTCTTTATGCAGTTCTTTCCCCTAGAAAATAGACACCACAACTCGCTTTTCCTGGGCAGACCCTGATTTGGTTGGGGATGGAGAACAGGCAGGTGCTGCACTGGGGAGATAGTTGACTCCCGGGAGCCATCATTTATTATGACCGTGAGCCTAGATGGGGTGGCATGAAAAGGGCATCAGGCCAGCAAGCCCAGGTGGCAGAGGGGCCAAGATTGGCCTAGAGCCAGGGCCGCCGCGTGTCTGCGCCCCTCCCCGCCGCTGGAGCCCTCCCACTTCCTCTGCGCCGCTGTCAGGGAGCGGGAGACTGGAGCAGTGCAGGCTCTGGACGCCACGCACAGACTGTGGCTGTCGCTCTGGCTCGCAGCCCCACGACCATCCCGCCACCACGTCGCGGGCCATGGACCTGCCTAGGGGCCTCCTGGTGGCCTGGACCCTCAGCCTCTGGCCAGGTACGTGTCCCCCTTGTCTCCCTATTCTTCCGGGAGCCCCTCCCTAGTCCTCCTGGACCTCAGCTCCAACTGCGAGGAGATGAGGCGCGCCTCCCTTGGCACTACTTGGGGACACAGGTCTGCCCGGGAACCGGCTGCAGTTAAACTGTACCTCCAAGATAGCAAAAGAGGGAGGCGTGCCGAGGAAACTTTCTCCAGGACTGTGGTGTGCTTATGAAGAGAAGAAAGGACGTGAGTTGTTGGAACCACTGAGCACCTTGGGTGCTCCCGTGCAGCTGTGGGAACAAGTTCTCACGTGTCCACCGAGCCACTAGGGCATCCCTCCATTGCCGAGGGTCCAAGGTACTAGGGCAAGGGACAGACAGATCTCGCCCAGAGAGCGCGTGACCCGACTGCCCTCCTGTCACCCGAGGCGGAGCATCCCCAAGTCTGGAGAGCCAGACGTGGTGGCCCCCAGAGAACCAGGAGCTCTAAGAGATCCCGAGTTCCTCCAGTTCAGCAGCTAGGCGTTGGCAAGCCCTCTTCAGCCCGACCACAGGCAGCGGGCACAATCCCTCAGTCCAGGACTGATACTTGACACTAGTGTAGGGACTGAGCAGCGTCCTCAGCTCGCGCTCGGAATTATGCAATTATTCAGTAATTGGGGGGAAGTCGCTGTCGCTGAAACGCCCGCCACCGCTTAATGTGCTCCAAGCAGCGGGAACTTCGGTACCCACGGGTAGGGAAGAAAGGAAAGCCTTTGGGCTCTAAGCCTGGGTTACCCCGGCTCGGGCCTCCACACTGCCGGTACCCAGCGCAGCTTCAGCCAGCCGCGCTTTGCTGCGGCTAGCGAAAGTTTTCCTGGCCCCTTCACATTGTGGCAGAATACTTCAGCTAGAGCCAGAGCCTAAGGAACCAACGAGCTGGGTACAAGCGGCCAGCCTTGACGCTCTGAGTGGCGCTGTTCCTAAGTGAGACCAGTAGGAGAGGACAGAGGTGGTGACAACTGGACAGGTGCCTTGGAGGAGTGCAAGTAGAATCCGGTGGCTTTCTCCAAGCTGTGGTCTGCTATCCCAGTCTAGGATAGCCTGCTTTGTCGCTTCTGGGAGCGCCTGCAGATGAAAGGCCTCTTGAAACAAGCTGAGTTTCATTCTGATCCCAGGGACACAGTTGAAAACAAACATCCCTGTAAGGTTGGGGGTTGGGGGAGGGGCAGGGGAAGCTGTGCTGCCAGACCAGCGGCTTCTAGAAAGCTCCAGGGATAGAAGCCCGCTGGGGGTGCCCTTAGATAGGAGAGAAACTGTCTCTAGAGATCCAGCCACAGGAAGGACATGAACGCTCTTGGGTGGCTCCAGACAAGTGGCCCCAGAAAATGGGAACAGTACAAACACCCCAAAGCCAAGAGGGAGAGTTTGGAATCTTAACTCTTCACAGACGTTGTGGCCTCTCAGAAGTTTTTCTCATGGGGACACGGAGGCAGAATTCTGAGTTGTCAGAGCTGTCTGGTTGGTTGAGGCTGGGTGCATAGGAGGGTTCCATCAGCGGCTGTTAATGTTGGTGCCACTGAAGGGAGTGGAGCAGTGAAGGAGGGAGCGTTAAAGGACCTCTCAGGACAGGATTTGTGACCCATTGCTCCCTTTATATGGAGAAAACCACTTGTGCATTATGTCTGGTCAGTTTGGGGTTTTGAAACATGAAACTCATTAGACATATCAGTCAGTACTAGGAGGGCATCTGCTTGCAAGAAGGTAGGGCCCACACGCACTTGCCAATTGGGCCCTGCTGTGGCTCAGGGTAAAGCAAGAGCTAAGAGGGCTAAGTAGGGGTGTGAGGGAGTGAACAGAGCAGAGGAACTAGGCTCTACGTGTGTGTGTGTGTGTGTGTGTGTGTGTGTGTGTGTGTGTGTGTGTGTTCAGACAGGAATGATTCAGTGTCCACTAGGTAAGTCAGGGGGGCTTCCTGGAGGAGGAACTGGACCCCCCAAAGCTTAGAGTGAGTGGGACTTAAAATGACATCATTTATATTTCTAGGAACTAGAGAGCAAAAGGGTGACAATTTGTGTGTGGGTGCTCAAGTGTGTGTGTGTGAGTGTGGTGTGTGTGTGTTTGGGTGTGTGGGTGCTTGTATGTATGCGTAGATAAGTGTGAAACCTTAGAAATACTTCAGGTGTTATTCATCCAATACGATCCACCTGAGACTGTCCCTTCCTGATCTGGGACTTGCAAGCTGGCTGAGCTAGCTGGTGGATGAGCCCCAGGGATCTGCCTGTCCCTACCTCCCCAGCACTGGGGTGGCGAATGCATGCCACAATACCAGTTTTCATTTTAAAACCATAAAGGTGCCTGGCTGGTCTGGACTCTGTGTACTGGAAGGGTTTGAGGGATCACTGCGGCATTTCCCTGACCCTAGGGTAGAATCGACTTCAACCTCTTATCCATATCCTGTGAGGCATATGGATCCAAAGGGAGTCCCCAGGATCAAGCAAGATCAGGCAGTGTGGGAATGAAGACCCCAGAGTCTTTTTTTTTCTTTATTGTTAAAAGAAAAATTTACACTTCCTCTCCTTGTTCCAGGTCCTCCCGCTCCCCCACTACCCCACCTCCCTCCCTCTGCTTCCTTAAGAGGGGACAGGGTACCCTACCCTGTGGGAAGTCCAAGGCCCTCCCCCCTCCATCCTGGCCTAAAAAGGTATGCATCCATATAGAATAGGTTCTCAAAAAGCCAATACATGCAGAAGAGATAGGTCCCAGTGCCATTATCATTGGCTTCTCAGTCAGTCCCTGTTGGCAGCCACATTTAGAGAGTCCGGTTTGGTCATATGCTCATTCAGTCCTGGTCCAGCTGGATTTGATGAGCTCCCAATAGATCAGGCACATTGTCTCAGTTGCTGGGCCAGCCAGTGGTTCTGACTTCCTTGCTCATCTTCTCCCTCCTTCTGCTCTTCGACTGGACCTTGGGAGCTCAGTCCCTTGCTCTGATGTGAATGTGGGAATACTACTCAGTGGTAAAAAACAATGACATCTTGAATTTTGCATGCAAATGGATGGAAATGGAAAACTCTATCCTTAGTGCGAGATCTCAAACCCAAAAAGATGAGTATGGTATGTACTTACTCATTAGTGGACCCTAGCCATAAACAAAGGACATTAAACTTATAGCTCACAAGCCTAGAGAAGCCAAATAGCAAGGTGAACCCAAAGAAAAACATATATAGATCCTCCTGGAAATCGGAAGCAAACAAGATCGCCAGGCAAAAGTTGGAAGCACGGGTGTGGGGATCGGGGTGGAGGTAGGGGTTGGGGTGGGGGTAGGCCAAAGGGAGGGGGTAGAAGGGAGAAGGGAAGAACTGGGGAGAGCTTGGGGGTGTGGGAGGGTGGAAATGGAGGAAGGGTGGATATTGGAGAAGGGAATAAGATATCTACATTAAGGGAGTCATTTTAGATTTGGCAAGAGACTTGTCTATAGAGGGGATCCCAGGTGTCCACAGGATGTCCCCAGCTAGGTACTTGGGCAGCAGAGGAGAGGGTGCCTGAACGGGCCTTGTCCCATAGTTACATTGAGGAATATCTTGATCATCACCATAGAAATTTCACATGATGGATGGAGATAGAGCCAGAGACCCAGAGTCTTGCTGTCTGGAATTGACCTGGACTCTGCAGTTAGGCCTCACTGCCCCTGCCAAATTACTACCTGTGCCTCAGGTTCCTCTTCTACAAGGTAGGGATAGTAGCAGAACTTGTAAAGTTATTGCAAAGACCTAATGAGCAGTTTACCTAGTTCTTGGTGAGTGTCGCCATATTGAGCCATCTTCCTCGCCAGCTGCCGCATCATAGGTAAAGGGTCTAATGATTAAGAATCTAAAGAAGCATCCCTCCCAAGCTCAAGTCCATAGGAGAAGTCTAGGGAGGTATATGGGAGGCTCCTAAACAAACCAAGACTCTTCCCCACTCCTCTGGGTGAGGACCTGGTCGTAAGTCTTGGTCTCAGAACAATCTGAAAGACTTCATACTTTGGCACCAAAGCTATCCTCACGTCAATTTGATCTTGGCACAGGTGAGAATTTGGTGTTAGGGAGGGGAAGGACCAACACACCTCTAGGGTATCCTTCTGGGTGGAGGACCCTCTCAACAGGAAAACCAGGTGGAATGCTAGCACTGTGGCTATCGGGAGACTGAACAGGCTCCACGCCTGCTCTCCAGCTGGGGAGGGCTGAGTCTGGGAGGTAGTTGGTCACACTGTGCCCTTGTCCAAGCCCCCCAGTCACCACAAGCTGGCTCTTGAGTTCCCAAGGAAATGCTTAGCTACCATACCTGTGTCCCCCAACCCTTCAAAGAAAAGAGAAGCAAGCCACAGCCTTCTCATGGGTCCCAGCCACACAGGACTGGGGGCCCTCAGAGAGCTCACTCAGCTCTTCCCTCCCACTTGCCCTCTCTGAATCGTGTTCTCTTTCCCTCCAGGAGTAGAAACCTCCTCTTCCTGCAACAGTAGAGAAGCCCCATATTCATCCTCCACCCCCAAACACGCCCCAGTGTCCTGTCCCTGTTGCTTGGACTAAAATTATGTTCTGGGCTGACTGACTTGGCTCTTGTTGTGTGGACGGGAGTTCACTTGGGGAATTTAAGGAACTCTCCTTTCTCTCCACAATGCCCAATTTGGGGTAGTACTGCCTCTCCGCAAGCTTCGAGTTCTTTCTGGAGTCAGAGTTGATCACTGCAGTGTAGCTGTAAAGAGAAGGGATTGTCACCATTGTCAAAACTCACATCTGAGAGCTGGGAAGAGGCTCAGTCAGTAAAATTTTGCCATGCAAGTCTGAGGATCCAAGTTCAATCCCTCAGAACTCATGTAAGAAACCCATGAACTACCATGCCTGTTATCTCAGTAGTGGGGAGTGAGCTAGAAGATTGCTGGTGTGAGCTGAATCAGAGAGCTCCAGGCTCCATGAGACTCGGCTCAGAAAGGAAGGTAAAGTGTAATTAAGTGACATCAAACATTGACCTCATACACATGTACATAACCCACACATGAACACTTACACACAAGACACATATCACATCTCAAACATGACATCTTTCTTACCCACGTAACATCCAGTCCATTCCTACCCTCTCTACCCCTACACTGAAGATTGTCACCAAGGAGCCACAGCCTTGTGAACTTACCTTTCCCCAAAGAGATTGTGAGCTCCAGAGACACCCACACACCCTCCTCATGGAGTGCCTGCTATGGGGAGCAGTGGTTAAAGTGGGGACAATCCCAGCCCCAACATGCCATCCTCATTGATCCTGTTCTCAGCCGAATGCCCAGAGGTTTTGTTAGTAAAAAATAGAGACTGGAGTCATCTATAAATTAAACCTCCACAGGAAGTTTTCATATGGTGTCTTTAATACCTAGATACTAATGTATAAATGTATGAAATCTCACCTGGAGGGAGCAGTCCTTGTGTCTCAAGCCCTTCCTCCTGTCCCTCATCTCTCTCACTGGAACATTAACTGCTTACTGAACAGTCATGGCTGGGAAGCTGAACTGACTGCCAGATAGACCCCTTCTAGGTGGGTGAGCCTGGGCAGCTCCCCCCACCAGGGGCTCATTTCCCGAACTGTAAAATAAGGATAATAACATCTTTTCAGGCAGATGCTCTGGTTAATGGCCCATAGGTGATCCATCCACGCTCACTGTACCAAATGGTCCCTGGCAGACTGTCTGCAGGAGCTGCTAATGTCATTCTCATCATTGTGTGTGTGTGTGTGTGTGTGTGTGTGTGTGTGTGTGTGTGTGAATTCACATGCTGTGTTCTACAGTGGGGAGGGGCAGTGCCTGTAAAAGCCAGAAGAGGATATCAGATTCCTTGGATCTGGACTTACAAGTGTTTGTGAGCCACCCGAGCATGATGGGAACCAAACTCAGGTCCTCTGGAAGAGCAGCAAGTGCTCTTAACTGCTGAGCCATCTCCCCAGCACCTCATCTTACTGGGGTTATGACAGGCGCTGTGGTAAGCTCTTTCTCACATTGCATGTAGTTCTCATGGAGTCACAGCTTTGATTGCCAGCTTCCATGAGAGAAGTCAAATAGCTAGGTCAAGGTCACAGCTATAGGTGCCAGGATCTCTCCGACGTCGTTTTTTCCAGGATGGGGGTGATATTGAACTCAGGACCTCATACATACTAAGCAAGCACTGAGCTGGATCTCCTGGCTCACAAGCCTCTGTCCTTAATTCGTACATGATGGTCTCTTTAGAAAGTGCAGTCATAGAGAAACAATATGATCAATACTCTTGTGGAGGCACTGTTCAGGGGACATGGGATCAGAATGCAGATCCCAGGAGCAGGGCAGCCTCCCCTCCATTCTCAGCTATAGAAAGACTCTTCAAGGCAGGACAGTGAGAAGTGGTCCCCAGGTAGTTGTTCATCAGAGTCAACCCACCGCTGGGGGTTTTATCACCTGTCTCCAAGTACCCAAAACCCGGAATGCCCAGAGTTCCAGGCCTAATAAGCTAATTGACGTTGAACATCGCTAATGAGTGAGGACAATTTGATCTGTCCTACCCAGAGGCATTTGCATTTTAACCCATTGGTGCCTTGAGCCAAAGGAACTAAGGGCTAGTGGTGGACCTCAAGTGAAGCAGGGGATTTGCTGGCCATGGTCCATCCCCTCAGCCTCCTTGTCTGAGAGGCCCTTTCCTAGCTACTACCTCTGATGGACAGTCTGATGCTATAGGGAGGAAAAACCCAGCCTGGAGCTTGGGTGATGCTGGTCAAAAGTAGGCAGAGATTTTTCCTTATGGAATGTGGGGCAAGTTATGTGAGTGACCATAGCAACACACCCCAGGATGCCAAACAGGATGACACAGAGAAGGTATTTATGCCTCTTCATTAGAGGCTGACAGCTAGCTCTCTTCCCCCAGCATCACCCAACTGACCCAGATTTCCAGGACTCCTGACAGTGACTTCCAGGGCCCACCTGCTCTTTGTAGGAAGGTCACAAATGGACTAGCAAGTGCCACTCTTAACAATCTGAAAGGAACATTCAATGTTTCTATTGTGCATCAGAAGGGACCAGAGATGTGATGTATCTTAGATGAATGGGGAAACAGTGATTGAGTGATTCCCATCATTTTCTCAGGAACCGGGGCCAGGTCTCCTAGCTGGGGCTGAGATTTAGAACCTAATTGGCTACACCCACCAGGGGAACTTAACAAAGAATAATACTTCATCCTAAGGAATGATGCTTGGTAGGTTTTCTACACTGTGGCACACAGGTGCTCTCTATAGACAGTTGAGGGGTCTCTGTAGACTGCTGAGAGTTTCTCTGTAGACCATTGTAGGGATTCTCTATAGACCACTGAGGGTTCTCTGTAGATCGTGGGGGTGGATTTCTCTGTTTACTGCTGGAGGTTTCTCTGTAGAACACTGTGGATTCTCTGTAGAATACTGAGAGGTTCTCTATAGACTTCTGGGCAGGGGATCTCTGTAGACTTCTGGGGGAGGTCTCTGTAGATTCCTGGATCTGTAATGACTGGGGGTTCTCTCTAGACTATCAGGGATTCTCTGTAGATCATTGGGGATTCTCTGTAGACCACTGGAGGTTCTCTGTAGCTCACTGGGGGTTCTCTGTAGGCCACTGGAGGTTCTATGTAGACTATTGGGGATTCTCTGTGGATCACTGGCAAATTCTTGCAGACTATTGGGGGTTCACTGTAGACCACTGAAGGTTCTTCGTAGGCCACTGGGGATTCTCTGTAGATCACTGGGGGTTCTCTGTAGACCACTGGAGATTTTTTGTAGACTATTGGAGATTCTCTGTAGATAATTGGGGGCACTCTGTAAACTGCTGGAAATTACTCCATAGACTTCTGGGGTTCTCTCTAGACTGCTGAGGGTTCTCTGTAGGCCACTGGAGATTCTCTCTAGACTATTGGGGATTCTCTGTAGACCACAGGAGGCTCTCTATAGACCTTTCTCAGTCTTTACCACACCTTTCTCTTTCTGGCACAGTCCCAGGCCCCTCACTCTTTCTTCCTTCCAGAAAAGGAGCCACAAAATCTTCTTTATTTCCTCTCCTCCTTCTGGAATCTCTCTTTTCCTAGAAATCGCAGCCTCTCATAATAATAGGTGGAAACTATAAAATCATAAATAATATGCAGACAAAGCTAATGTCAATTGGGTCTCTCCACTCTCCATACCTGCAGGACTTGTTTTATACAAACTGTGAGACTTGTGGAAAAATCAAACTCAAGGCCGCCTGTTTAAAAACTATCGAAATTTTCAAGAAATAGGGAACAAATCCAAGTATGGAATTCTCTAAGCCACTGCAATCACATACCCAAGCAGACCAGCCATGCTTCCTTGGGTCTCCCCACAGACCTGTCCTCTGGCAAGAAATATAACCATGCTCTCACTTCAGAGAGTAGCTTGGAATTTGGGGTAGGAGCTGAGGAACTATACAATGATGACATGCTATCTGTGTTCCCTGCTGAGGCTGTAACCTATTTGATTGCTAGGTAGCTATTAAGTGGGAAAACCCAGGAATCCAAAGGGGGCCTTGAGAAGACTGAATTTGTCAACTGTCCCAGACAGAGCTGCTGTAATGGCACAGGGGTTGAACACCAGGAGTTGGCCAGCATGAGTTGAGGTGGCATGCAAAGCTGGTTAAGGTCATTCCCTCTCTGATTGTAGGCACTGCTGGGGTCGAGTGTCCCAGTGAAGAAACCCTGACTCAGGATAATGGCACTGGCAAAGCCAAGGTCAAACTGGCTGAGGAAAGAGTGCTCCCTCAAGAAGAGGCAATGTTCTAGGGGGTAGAACAGAGGGGCTGCAGGACATTGACGTCCCAGGTCACCTTCAACTTTTTGTGTATTTGTGTGCTCATGACGGGGAAGGGGGAGGGGGAGGCCAAAGTTCAACGTCAGGTGTCTTCCTCAATTTCTCCACCTTTTTCAACTATGTGGTATGTATGTCTATGCATGTTCATATGTGTATGGCACACTGGGGCAGGTATGTGCATGTATGTGAAAGTTCAAAGTTTACATAGGTGTCTTCTTTGATTGCTCTCCACCTTTATCTGTCTAGGCAGGGTCTCTCACTGGAGAATCTGGAGCTCACTGATCAACCTAGTCCAGCTACGCAGCTTGCCCTAGGAACCCTGTCTCTGCCGCCTGAGCAGCTGCTATACCTGTCTGGCTTTTACGTTGCTTCTAGAGCTCTGACCTATAGGTCCTCATGCTTGCACAAACACTTTATCCACTGAGTCATTTTCTCAGCCCATACACCTTTCTTTATATTTTAGACAGGGAGCCTAGGGCTTCCCAATTTGGTTAGACTGGCTAGCCAGCAAGCTCCAGGGAATCCTCCTGTATTTTATCCACTAAGCTATCTCTCCAGTTCCTCAAGTTCAGATTTCATTGTCCCTTTTACTCCCATCCATCCAGACTCTGAACAGCAAGAGAGAGAGAGAGAGAGAGAGAGAGAGAGAGAGAGAGAGAGAGAGAAAGCTGAGCCTATCTGGTTCTGAGCTCTAAGCCTTCCCTGGCTCTCTACTGCTATTAGGTTGTACCCAGACTGTCAAAGCCAGCCAGATGCTACATGATCAGCTCTGGCCTGCACTCGGGACTCAGCACCAGCAGGATCATATGCATGGGTGTCTCAGAGCCCCACAGCATACCAACTGCCTTCAGCCTCTGTGCTGTGCTTCCCTTGTACCTTCACTCCTTTCTCCTGGCCGCCTCCTGCTTAATCTCAGTCCTTGAAAACTTCACTTGACCCCTGAAGATACAGTCTGGGGCCCCACTTGTGTGATCCCAAGGCTAGTCCTTCCTCACCTCGCACCGTCCAACTGCCTGATTATCTTCTCCTGCCGCCTTGGGAACACCACAAGGGCAGAGGGTACATCTCTGATTGCCCGTATCCCCACCCTTTACACAGTGCTACCACAGCAGGCACCCAGTGCAGGCAGAGTGAAGGAAAGAGCTAGCTATACATCCATGAAAAATCGAAAGCTATCTGAGGACAAGACAGGTGGCTGGCTCTGCATATCACTTGCGGACATCCTATCACAGCAGCCTGTGGGAGCTGGGACGCTGTATCAGGTGTTGTGGTGGGAATGAGAATGCTCTCTTACGGTTTTGTGGGAGTGGGCAGAGTTTGGGGTAAATGACTATGATACGGGGAAGGTGTAAGAAAGGCTGTAAAGGTGCTTCAGATAGAGGACTCAGGTTTCAGAGGCAAGAGGCAGACTGTGGATGAGGACCAATCTGGCAGCAGGAAAGGCGGGTGCTAGAGAGCTGCGCAAACTCTCTGATGCTCCGTCAGCAGGATGTGCTGTGAGAGACTATAGGAATGGGGCACCCAGCTAAGGCCACTGAGAAAGGACCTCAATGCCAACTAGAACATTTGGGTTTGGTAGATGAGAGCCACTGAAGGTATCCGAGGGAGGGTAGAGAGAAGCTTCCCGGGGAGACTGGGGAAAGCCACTATCATAGGACAATGACAAGCAGGTAGAAAGAGAGGGTAACCACCACAGTTACCCAGGCAAGAGAACCCAAAGCCTGGATGAGCGTGGGTGAGATGAATGAGAAGTGAGGTGAGGAGGTGAAGTCTATAGGGCTGGGTCCTAAGACAGGAAACAGTGTGGGAGGCAAAGGGCCAAGGCTGCTGGCCTGAAGACAATGAGAAGGGAGAGGCAAGCAGGGGACCTTAAGTCAGTTCTGAACTTGGTGGGCTTGCAAGGTGGATGGAGGGGCCCTCAGGACCATGTTAGCTAGACTCTCCGAAGCTGGTAGGACCAGTGTCTGAACTGGAACCCCATCACACAGCTGGCCCCAGGGGCCTACACACATGAGTGAGTGCTAGCACCCAAGAGCACAGAGGCTCTGTCCCTCCATTCCCCCCTCCAGGCCATGAGCAGTGATTCATGCCCTAAACTTAAAGAGAACTCCAACTCTGGTTTTTAAAGAGCAGAAGAAACCATTGAAAGAGCCAGGCCAGACCGCAAGCCAGTCATCAGCCGTGGAATGTGCTTGCTGCTGACAGTGAAGCCAGCCAAAAGCAGAGGCCCTGGCAGGCCCCGAAACAGGCCCTACCCATTATCCCAAACAGGACAAAATTGTCACCCAGATGTTCTCTGGTCTTTTCAGTCTGGAACTGCCTGAGTTCTGTCCAGTGCATCTTAAACCTAGCTGCTCACCCTACTTTCTGCACTGGAGCCTGGTCCCATATCACCCTGGACCTAAAACCTGTCTTCAAGTCTTCATTCTCTGTCCAGTCCATAGGACTAAGACCAGGAAGCAGGCAGAGCCTGCCACAAGGAGGTCTTGTGTTAGTGTCTAGCGGGTCTCCCCGACTTTTCCCTTGTCTCTGAAGGCTGTTCTGCCTTACAACCAGGAGGATACTGATAAGTCAGCTTAGACCATGTTGCAAACCCTCCAGGACTCCCCCTCTTTTCTGACCTGAGAAGACCCCATTTTTCTGACCCTGTCTTTAGCTAATCCTAGGACCCCACAGCCACAGAAGCCATCCATGTTCCTTTGTATTGGTTACTCAGATGCTGTGATTAAAAAAAATAATAATAATAAAATAAAGCCAAAACTGTGACCAAAGATAACTTAAGGAAGAGTTTACTCTGGCTTATGCTCCAGAGGAATGAGAGCCCATAATGGCTGGGCCAAGGCATGGCAACAATTGGTAGGCATAGCCACAGACGCAGGAAACTGAGAGATCACATCTTTAACAGCAAGCGCCAAACAGACAGACAGAGAGAGAGAGAAAGAGAGAGAGAGAGAGAGAGAGAGAACAGGAAGCAGGGTGAGGCCTTAAGAGAGGCCCATCAGTGACATACTTCCTCCCAGGCTGCACTTCTCCACAAAGCGCCCGCCACCAACTGGAGACCAAGTATTCAAATGCCTCAAATGCCTGACCTGATAAGGAGCATTACTTATTCAAACACCACATTTTGAATGCTCCCCCTGGGACCCTCTATTACTTCTCACCAAGTCCCTAATTTTAGTTACTTCTCATTAAGATTGCACCCTCCTCTGCAGACACAAAGACAGATACCCTCCTGCCTCTTCTCTGCTTTGGCCCCTGGGAGGCACTGAATGCCATCTAACATACGGCTGCTTCCTTTATTCATATTGCATGCTGCAGGCCCTAACACGATGCAATCTAATGAGAACAAGATTTTTCTCTATTATGTTACTTAGGTATCTTAGGCTCTGGCACTGGATCCAACCAGAGTAGACAAGCAGTAGTTGTAGAAATGAACAAATGGCTGGATGGAATTCCACCAGGAGTTTATAACACTCCCAATCCCTTTGGCTGACCCACTGTCCCTCTACTATAAGCTGCTTGCTCGTCCTAAGACACTGACTGCCATGCTGTTTCCCCAACCGTTAGTAAAGGAATCTCTCCAGGCTAGAAGAGTCTGGTGGCAGTCAATGGTCACAGATAAACATGGCAAAGAAGCCTGCTGTAGGGCGTGGAAGTTCCTTGAAGGAAAGATGAATGGGCACACCCCAGGCTAGGCCAGAGGTACCACAGGCTGGCCCAGATGGCCCACACTTGTCCACTATCACTCTCTAAGAGACAGCAGAGAACATGCAGGTATATAATAGGAGCACCCAGGCAAGAGGGGACAGCAGAGGAGAACTTTAAAATGCCAACATCATGTGTCAATCAATCAGTGCAGAATGCAGCCATGTCACGTGCCACCTGAGAAAGATTTGGGGCCACCCAGAGAAGATGAGGAGACTGAGCATAGACCCTAGGTTAGCACTCACTCTCTGGGAGGCATGGGATCTGAATAGTCCCTGCTGGCTTATGGGAAGCCTGGGCTACAGGAGGAAAGTCTGAGTCTGCACCCAACAAAATCCCTGCCAGGAGCGTGACCCTCAGACGTGAGGTCTCAGTGCCTGTCCCAACAAACTCTCTCTTTTGGGTGTGCAATGGGAACTGCAGTGCTCACCCTATGAGACTGGTGTGAGAAATCAGAAACACTACCCAATGCCCAGCAGAATACTGGGTATCTGGCAAATCCTAGTAGTAATGGCAGTATTTGCTACTGTAGACGTGAAGTCACCTACTCAAGACCACCCAGGTGATAAAACTACAGTCTGGGTTTAAACTCATACAGCCAAAGTCCTCGGACTGATCCTAAGGGGGTTTAGCCAGACCACTTTCCTAAGGCTAGACCACTGCTGTCAATCAATAGAAACAGGCCTCAGCTCAGCACAGTTTGATCATCTTGAGAACCTTTCTTCTTGGTTTTTCTCTGCCTTTTGTTTCTTTCCATCCCTTCCAGTATTTCTCCCTCCCTTTCCTTCCTTTCCAAGGTCTCATGTAGCCCAGGCTAGCCTTGAATTCACTATGTAGCCAAAGATAACCTTGAGCTTCTGATCCTCCTGACTCCACCTCCCAAGTGCTGGGCCCACAGGCATGTTCGCCACATCCAGCTTACACAGTACTAGGACCAAACCCAGGGCTTCCTGCTTGCTGGGCAAACATTCTACAAACTGAGTTATGTCTCCAGCCTCTCTCTCTCTTGCTTTTTCATTCACACCACTTTGGCTAATCTCTGTGTGTTTCACCTAGACTCGTCTCAGCCACCACAACATAGGTACACCAGGTGCAGCCATGTGGTCCCCAGGGAGGACAGATCTCCTTCAGCCTCTGCTCTCAAGAACTTAGAAGCTATGGGGTGCCCAATTTGACTGGGGAACTGTTTATGAGATGGACCTAGATGCTCTCCATTGCTGCAATATAACTTCTTGGCTGCTGTGGCTGCCCCCATGTGAGTTTGTTGATGTTCCCTTGGGAAACAGCTGTCCTCTTGGGGATCACAGGGTCTGCAGAGAGGCTAACAGGTGCCCAGTTGTGAGTTTGAGACCAGCCTGATCTACAAAGCAAGTTCTAGGACAGCCAGGGCTGTTATACAGAGAAAAACAAAAACAAACAAACAAAAAAAAAACCTGACCTATAACCAAACCCAGAAGGACTTCCACGTGAGCCTCAGGGAGCCAAAACTTCTCCTCCTCAAAGTGTCCCATTCTTCCTCAGCAAGTCAAGCCAGTGGCATCTAGTGGATCTATGTTGAGTCCTGTGAAGCCCGAAAACCTTCTAGATGGGTGTGGGCAGCCACTGCTGCTGCCTTGAAAGGGAAGGGCCCCACAGGTCCTTTATTTAGTTGACGTTCAAAGAACCGAAGCAGGGTGGCCCGGCCATTCTCTGGGCCCTCATTAGCCTCCTTCCTCCTGTCTAAGGGAAAGCCCTGCCACAAATTGCACATCTCTAGCTTCGCCCTGCTGTTTGCCTGGCTTTGCCCACTTCCCTGACTGAGGCTAATCTTGGATGCACACAAATCTTTCTTTACACACCCGAGGCAAATGAGACCCAAGCCCAGGCCCTGGAAACCAAACCAAGCTCTTTGAGCTGGTTAGTATGTCAGGGAAGATGAGGACACAGGGCGGCTGTTGAGGCTAGATACTGTACCACTTACATCCGGGCATCAGAGCTGTACGGTGAACCCAGAAGTGAAGGAATGAAGCGAACATACGTGGATTTTTTTAAACCCTATGCTAGGACTCAGAAATTGGGTACCTAGTCCAGCATATTCCTTTTCCAGAAAAGGACCTGAGAGCCAGGAAGAAGAAGAGATTGGTCCACAATTGCAATACAAGCTAGAAGCCCCACTGGGGTTGGAGCTAAGACTTCTGGGGCCAAATTCACCACACTAAGCTTCTCTGTTCCCTGAACCTAGGCTCTCATAGTCCCTTTAACCTCTATTTCAGGTTAGTGTCTCACACTTGTATTCTTTCTATCTTTCATTTCTATCTATCAATCTATCATTTCTTTCTATTTTATGAATGCACCATGGTCACCTGTGGTGTTAAACATTGTCCTAGGTGGTAAGGATATAGAAGAAAAGACAAAATCCCTCCCAGTGCTGTGCTGCAAAATGTCTATCAATTGATTTGTCTCTTGGGATGAAGTAGAGAGAATTCGTGTGTGTGTGTGTGTGTGTGTGTGTGTGTGTGTACAGATGTAGGTGTCAATGGGGTGTGTATACAATACATGCATGGCACATGTGTAGAGTCATGTGGAGGACAGCCTTGGATGTCAGTCCTCAGGCACCCTCCACCTTGTTTGAGACAGGGTCTCTCGTTGTCTGGAACCCAGCTAGCTGGTCTAAAAGCTTGCAGGGATCCTCCTGTCTCTGCCTTGCATAACAGCAGGTGAGCAGCACATACCTGGCCTTTTACATGAGTTTTGTGAATCTGAACTCAGGCACTCATGCTTATTACACAAATGCTCTACAGACTGAGCCATCTCCCCAGTCCTGGAGTGGAGAAGATCCTTATCTGCCAATTACCTTGTGTAACTCTTCCCACTCTGGTCAGTTTGAGTTTGAATACTGTAAACTCTTGTGAGAAGGCTCTGGTGCATACTAACCCATTCCCCCTGTGTGACTTAAACCACATACAATTAGTTTTGACCATGAAGGAAGTAAAGAAGATGCTGTGAGGGAGGAAATGGGTTCTTCATAAGATGGTCAAACAATCTCAGAGGCTTGCCATTTAACAACAGCACTGAGAAGGAGCCACTAGCTGAGTAAATATCTTATAGATAAGGATTGGGATAGGCTCAGTTAGAGAGGAGCTTTCTAGGAGCATGGCTCAGTCAGTGAAGAGCTTGCTAGGAGCATGGCCCAGTCAGTGAGTGAAGAGCTTGCTAGGAGCAAGGCTCAGTTAGTGAAGGAAGAGCTTGCTAGAAGCATGGCTCAGTTAGCGAAGAGCTTGTTTGGGCAGGAGAGGGGGAGGGTGGCTTGGTTAGTGAAATATTACTATGAGCTATGAGAGGGCTCCAGTTTGATTTCTACAACACATGTGAAAAAGCCAGTGGTGAGGATACACATGTGTAACCCCAGTTCTGGAGAGTTAGTGACAGGTGGATCCCCAGTGCTTGCCTGCCAGCGGCCAAGCCTACTTGGTGAGCTCTAAGTTAGTGAGCCCCTGTCTCAGAAAATGAGGTGTACAACATCCTGAGGAGGACACTAAGGCTGTCCTCTAGCCTTTGTACACACTCAAGCACACACATGTACCACACACAGAGAGAAAGACAGAGACAGAGAGAGATCTCGGAGAAGAATGTTCCAGGCAAAGAGAACAGCCTCAAGGTGGAAGGAGATGGAGGGTGAGCGTCCTAAGGAAGGCCTGTGCCTGGAGGGCAGTAAGTGATAAAGATTATGATTCAGGAGGGATCAGTGGGGTGTGTGTGTGTGTGTGTGGTCAGTAGGGGTGGGGCCTCCAGGAGGTTTAGAACAAGAAAGTTCTAGATCCAATCGGGTGCTTTGTTTTGTTTTAAACCACTCAGTCTGTGGAAGGAGAATAGTCTGGAGTTACCAAGGTGCTCTTGAAGGCTTGGAGATGGAATTCTGTTGGGATCAATTTCCCTACCTAGGGAAGAGGAGAAATGGCATTAAGAGAGGAAGATGCACTGGCCTTCATCCCGCTATGGTTCTTACTCCTGAAGGGAGTCAGGCATGCATCCTCTGCAGGCATCGGACAGTTCTCGGGGGCTGGGAGAGAAAACTATGATAATTACAGCCAACTTCAGTGTGCTGTTTGCTGTGTTCAGTCTCCAGGCCTCTTCTCTATGGGTTTGACATCTGCTTAACTAGCACTTTGGCAGACTCCTGATTTGCCCCAAATGGAAAGGGCCACCATGACTCTTCCAGGAGCTTCCTCCTCCTCTCTGCTGCTTCTCTGGGTGTTTCTTCCTGCACCTCTACTTCAGGGTGTGTGCCACCTGGCTGCAAATGCCTGTCCTCCATGGTCCACACGGGCTGCCCAGCTCCCTCCTGGCTGGCTCCCATTCGGGAAGTTCTTCCCCACGAATCTCTGCAAGCGCTCTGGAGAGCGGACGGATCTCATAGCTATAGCAAGCAGCTGATCTAGCACACGCTGTGTCCCCAAGAGGACAGGCAGACTGGAGATGAGCCTCTGCTCAGATGAGAAACTGAGGAAGGAGAGAGATAGGCTAGCCACAGCAGACCTGGCTCAAGGTAGGAGATCTCATTGGCAGAGAACTGGGGTCCCTGGGCTTCGGGGGACTGCAGGAAGAGGAATCCTCTTGTGATCCTTCTCAGAAACTTCCTGAAGTGAATGGGCCAGGGAAGGCCCTCAAGGTGTACTTACTTTTCACTCCTTCTGGTGCCTGTCTGAGTCTTCCGGATTCTCAAAGTGGGCCCTCTCCCCTCTGGAGCGAGGATGCCCAGCCCTCTCATTATCTCCAAGAGGGAATGTTCAGACACCTGCCGTGTCTTTTCCTACATGTTGGCTCACATACGGAGACAGGTCCATAGAAAGCCAGGGGAGATGCCACTGAGGCCTCAGCCTTCCAGAGACCAGGCTTTGCTCCTCCTACCTTCCCGCTTGCTCAGAGCAGCTGGCTGCCAGAGGCAGCAGAGGGTGTGGCCTGGGGACCTTCTGTTTCCCAAATGAGATAATGTCCCTGTGAGACTCCTCTAGAGCCAGGGGTGTGCTCACACAAGGTGCAGAGAGGCACCGCCTTTCCAAGGAAGCCTTCCCCCACCCCCACCAGCTTAAACCCCTCTTCCTCTCTTCTCTGACCACCCCCAGCACCCACCCAGACACCAGCCTCCCTTAAGACCTACCCCTTTCCCAGAAGTTAATGGAAGAAACATTTCTTCCTCTGTGTGGCATGCCCCCCATCTTGTTCGAATCCCTTGACTTTGCTCACACATGCGCACACAGCCCAGTTTCTAGTAGAGCATAGTATCTGCCTAAGTGTGTGTGTGGGAACCTATGCAAGCCCTACCCATAAACAGCTTTATCCGGCTCTCAACAGGAGAAAGGGGAAGAGGAGGAGGAGGAGAATGGACCAGACAACAAGGGGAGGAAGGAAGGTGTGTGGTGGTTGCCATTGATACCAATAACCAGAAGAATATACAGTTCGACCCCATGGTGTCGCCTTCAAGGGAGAAGGTCAAGATAATTCAAGGTTAACAGAGGCAGGGAGTCCTGAAAGGCATTGCTGGTTAGCAGAGGCAGGGGGTCCTGATGGGCATTGCTGGTTAGCAGAGGCAGGGGGTCTTGACGGGCATTGTTGATATGGCTGAGTTGATTGAAGAAAGGAGTGTGAAGTGGGTTTTCTAAGAATAAACAAGGACTCAAGTCTCTCTCCTGAGAAGACTCAAGTGTAGGCCAGTTTACTCTATAGAGCAGAAGGCCTGTGGTAAGACGGGGCCTGCTGCAGCAAAGCCGTCACCCTCCCTACCTGACTCCATTGTACCCCCTGACTATAACAGCAGGCAGGCCAGGCTAGGTGCTGAGTCCTCAGAGAGATGGGGGTGCAGTTCACCTTCACAGGAACCCTAAAACTGAGGGACGCTTGTGCTAGCAGGAAGGAAAGGAACACCCCTGGAGACTTCTGGGAGGAAACCACCTGTCTGTCCACGGAGTGCTCGCAGGGCTGGTCTGAAAGCTCCTAGTCTCTGATAAGGAGCTAGGAACTAGTGACAGAGGAGCACACACACTCAGGACATCGGGACTGGCAATGGCTAGCCTGATGGGCTCTGGTGCCCAGAGAGAACTAAGACCTTGTTCAAGACTGCACAGCCAGTGAGCAGCGGAAGCAGGAAAGAGACCAGGTATCCTAACAACCAGCCTGGGTTCTTACCATAGCAGCGTCAGTTCTTAAGAAGGACCCATTCTGTACCCATGCACCCTTCTCGTTGCCCTGTAATGAGTTGTTTCACAGTCCACCCCTGGGCCTTTGACCTTGGCACTTGCTCTCCAGTCATTCCTGTGTCCCACCCTCTCTAGGTGCTTGCATCTCAAAGAGATGCCAGGGAAGGGATTCCTTAGCCACTCCAGCACCACGTAGCCATGTCCCAAGGGGTTGTAGTGGGCAGCTTTAAAATGTTGAGATATCTGGTGGGGACTGTGGAACAGTGTGGCTTGTTGCTGCAACAAAATACTCAAGAAAAGCAACTTGAGAAAGGGAGGGTTTATCTTAGCTCACAGTGTGAGGGTACAGTCCCATCATGGTGGCAGGAGCTTGGTGTCCCGTCATGGCGGCAGCTTCCCCCAGCTGGTCACATGGCATCCCACGTTTAGAGTGGCTCTTCCTACCTCAAGACCCATAACCATGGTAATTCCTTACATCCAGAGATTTGTCTCCAAGGTGATTCTAGATTCTTTCCAGTTGGCAATCAGTTCACAATGATGCCATGCATGCTCTCTTGTTCCTAAACTCATCGAGGTTTTAGGGCCACCACCCAGGTCTGGGGATGAGGCTGGGCTTTATACAGAAGGATGACCACATTCCCTGGTCACCCACCACAGCCTCCATCTTTCTGATGTCTGATGTGTCCAGAAGCTCCTCCAGCCTGTTGCCAAGTCTTCATGGCGCAAACAAGCAGAGGGAGAGCCAAGCCTGAATAGTGCAGAATATGAGCTGATGGTTTTCCTAATTCTTCCCCTTGGCTTGGGAATGCAAAATATTATCACTTTTGCCTGGAGATTTCCCCTCCCAGTTCGCATTCTTTCTGCTGCCTGGTCTCCAATTCCCAGTTGTTTGCAGAGATTCAAGGCAGATGCTTGTGTGCTGACAACTGGAAGTCAGCTGTGTGTGCGTGTGCCCCCAGAGAACCACTCACATGTGTGGATGAGAACCTACAATGTGGGACTGAACCACTCACATGTGTGGATGAGAACCTACAATGTGGGACTGAACCACTCACATGTGTGGATGAGAACCTACAATGTGGGACTGAACCACTCATATGTGTGGATGAGAACCTACAATGTGGGACTGAACCACTCATATGTGTGGATGAGAACCTACAATGTGGGATTGAAACCTCTCGTACCATGCAACCTGGGTCACAGAGAAGCAGAAATATTCTCCACAGACACACAGACAAATGATGACAACGCTGAGATTAGAACTCAGGTCGCCCCACCCCCTATTCTTACTTCCCTTGGCATCTCTTCAGACTCCACTGACTTACAAACAAGTCTGTTGGCCCACTCAGCATGACTGTGGACCCTGATGACTTCGTGTCTCATCTAGGCAAGCACTCCTACCCCCCAGAATAGACACCAAGCAGACATTTTTTTAAAGTGAAGATCTGTAGAGAAAGTCACTCTGAAGAAGTGGCAGAGAATAAGTAGGAGAGTTGGCACAGCATTTGCCTCACAAGTGTGAGGACCTGAGTTTGAATCTCCAGAAGCCATGTAAGAAGCCAGGTGTGGTGGGAATGTGTGTGTAATCCCAGAGCTAGTGAGATGGGAGGTAGAGACAGGCTGGTGCATGGAGCTCACTGGCTAGCTGCCCTAGCCTCCCTGGTGAAGCTTCAAGTCAGTGAGAGACTGCCTCAAACCAAAGGTAAAGGCAACTGTGAAACAACATATGACCCCCACATGACTCACACCTATGTACGTGCATGCATTGACATGTGCATGTATGCACACATATACATACATACATGCATACATACATACAGAATAAAGAGGGGCATGAAGAAAGGCTGGCAACTTTGGGGAAATCCCTCCCTACTTAGTTCACTTGTAACAAGGGTCTTCAACCCATAAGCAGGGCCCACAGAGTGCTTTCCAAGAATCCCTGCGTTCTGCAGAAGTGGCTTAGATCCACCACGAGGAGTGGGGACTGCTCCTTGCCCTTCTTGTCAACATCAGCCTCTGCTGCTGAGCCTTGTGCAGCAGGCACTTTACCAACTGAGCCAATCCCTTGGCTCTCATAGGAGATTTTGGTTGCTCTCTCCTAAGATCTCTGGGAAGCTTTTTGGGAAAGTCGGGGTGGGGGGATGGTGAGAACAGTTGAGTGTCCCTCACAGTGTGGACACTCAACATGCATGCTGTAAGCTGTCATGAAGCACTGGGTTGACAGTAGCCAAGGTCACATTAGGCCATGTCCCTCAGTCCTGATGGGAAGCCTTGGTTCCACGTGAGCCATCACCAGCTGAGTTTAAGAACTGATCTCCCACTGATGTACAAGACTGCGACTCTGATCTCTTGGGAGCAACTGGTCATTTTCAAAGCCAAGTAAGAACCCGAGACAGAGCAGGGCTGCCATCAGCCAGAGTGAGAGCCATCAAGGAACTGTGAATTCCCCTCTGTCACCAGCTTGGGGCAAAAGAGTGGCACATGGCCCAGCCAGCCTCCTGGCATCTCTGCAGCCAGCCTGATAATTCTCATCAAAAACAACTTCTTGTTTTGTTTGTATCTGAGATCAATAATCCCTGAGGATGGTTATACCCACCCCCACATCATCACCACCAGAAAAAGAAAACTATGGATTTCAGAAAAACCAGAGATTGGTGAGAGCCAAGGTCAGAGGGACAGGCTCAACCTCTCCTTTAGGAAATCCACCTTCTGGTTAGTTTGGGTTGATGCATGCAGTAACTGGATTCTGGTAACTTAAATGTCTCTTTTCTGTGGCCAGGCTTTGTTCCTCTCTTCCCCTGGGAGACTGGGTGAGGGTAAGATGGAGTTCTGGCCTGTTCTAGACTGAACTCCATGATGGACACTGTGCTCTGACCCTAGGGTGAGGCCTGAAGTCAAGAGAGAGAGAGACCTCCATCTCTGCAAAGAGCCTTTTCGTTCCTCAGCCCTCCATCTGGACCCTAAAGAGGGTGATCCTGCCCCAGCTCCCCAAGCTCTTTGATCTCCTTCCCAGCTCACCTGCTGAGCGAATTCCTACAAATTAACCTCACAGAAGTGCAAGACTTCCATCTCACAGGGCTGGTGTGAGATCTAGGTGCTCAGTGTAAAATTAATAGCTGTTGCTAGCATCCTGGTCTCTATGCATAAGCAAGACCTTGACTCCAGGAATTGAGGCACCTGCAGTGAGAGAAATGGCCCTCTGTTCAAACTATGTCTTCCCAAAGTAGGGTCTTTGCCTCCTGCATTGAGGCCACTCCTTTCCCATCAGACTGTGGATCCTCCCAATCATTCCACACAGGGACTCCCCAAAGGCAAGGTCACCCACCTACCTGCCTCACAGTCCAGCCTCTCTGAGGCAGAAGAGCAGCCAGAAGGCCCAGACACACCCCTAAGCAGCCTCCACCCCCTTTCCCCACAGTCTCACCCTTTGTGTTTTCTGTTCTCATTCAGGATTCACAGACACCTTTAACATGGATACCAGGAATCCCCGGGTCATTGCTGGTCCCAGTTCTGCCTTCTTTGGCTACACAGTACAGCAGCATGACATCAGTGGCAAGAAGTGGTGAGTGAGCCCTGGGACCCCCTGACCCAGGGCTGTTCATATCCAGTGCCCTCCTTCCTACCTCTGGCCTGCCAGCTGCCCAGACTGGTTCTCCCAGGCTTCCTGATTCCCGGGAATTGACTCTCCATCCCAACAGGTCAAAATCTGGTAGGCTCTGCCTCTGAGACCTTGAACATCCAATGTTATGGGCTCTTCTTTGTCTCATATGTGAAATGGGGGAGGCCAAACCCCCTTTTCCAGGTTCAATGACCAAAGGGAGCAGGCACTGGGAGCCACTCACTGGTAAGGCATTCTCAGAACTTGGTGTCTCAACCGTGAAACCGTACCTGAGAGTGGCTGGAATGTCTGGAGGTGGGTGTGAGATTGCTCATAAGGGGCAGAGGTAGTCAGGGTCAGGGCAGAGCGAGGCAGTAAGTAAAAATGGAGAGAAAGCCAGCAATAGCCCAGGACCAGATGGGGCAATAAAGAGGGAAGCTTCAACCTCTAAGTTTTTGATAACTTTCCTATGAAACAGCTTATTCGATCGTATGATCTAATCACGCCAAGTGTACAAACCAGTGGTAATTTTAGTAAGTTTGCTAGGTTTCCTGACCATTCCAAGTCAGGGTTTGGACATTCCCATCTCCCCCAAACACATTCGGCACACACCTACACAGTTCAACTGGGCTTTTCTCCCTGGCGGGTTTTCAGCAGGTAGACAAGGGCTTAGCACTTCTCCACATTCTCAGAGCCTTCCCAGCGAATGCTGATCACAGGTGCCTCCTACCCTGCTCTGCTCAGTAGAGCCCCTGCCTGGCCTCCCACCTCTGACCTTCCTACTCCCCTCCCCTTCTTCTGCTCAGCACTCTCTCCAAATGGCACCATTCACTGATCAGTTCTCTGGACCTACCTGTAGACCCTCCATCCTCCTGTGATGCCCTCTCCTGCACCCTCGCCCCCAACCAGACAATCCTCCTCCCTCCGTCCTTCCTCCCCCTCCACTGCTACCTCTTCTTCCTCCTCCTCATTTTCCTCCTGTTCTTCCCGCTCTCTTTTTCCTCCGCTATCTCTTCCTTCTCCTTCTTCTTCCTCCTTCCAGTCCTCATCCTACTTTTCTACCTCCATACCCCTTTCCCTGCTCCTCCTCTTCTTCCTCCCTGTATTCTCACTCCCTACATCCTCGTTTCTTCTTCTTTCTCCCCCTTGATTTTCTCTTTCTATAGGTCTAGCTTACATACTGATGTGATTATCTTGGGTATACAGCCCAAAGAACTTTTCCATACATCTGCATAAACAACCAGCTCCCAATATAGATGTAGACCACTCAAGTACCCAAAAGGCTCTTTCGTGCCCCTCGCCAGTCAGTACCTGCCCCCCAGGTAGGCATGATTCTGACTCCTGTCACCATAGATTCATTAAGCCAGGTTTGTGTGTGTGTGTCCACGCATGTGTTGATGACATCATTCTACAGGTTCTCGTTTCCACCTGGCCTTTTAAATTAAACCCTGCCTGTGAGGTTGGCCATGCTGTCCTGAGAAGTTCACTTTCTGCTGTTTCATTGCTTGTGGAATCCCGTTGGATCACTATGTCACTCTTGGTTTATTCTGTTACTGATGGGTACTAGAACTGTTTCCAATCTGCGCTGCTCTGTTGGAGCCATTGCTTTTATCCTTCTGCTGCTAGGCGTGTCTTTTGAGGAAGAGTTGTCATCCTTTGTGCCGGGCATGTACGCATGGTTAGAGAGGAAAGGCAGGTACATGATTACTGTTGGGAAGATCTGCCAAGCATTTCATTTTTCCCCAAAGTGCTTTACTATTTAATCTCTCTAGTGAAGTAAGAGAGTCCCAGTCAACCCACATCCTCACTACCACGGGACAATATCATGTAATTTTAGGCATTCCAACTGCACATAGTGCTGGTTCATTGTAGACTGGGTTCACTACTCTGTTTACTAACTGTATTGAACAAGTATTCATCAAGTGGGTAGACGTCCTGACATTGTACTTAATGAAGTTTCTGGTCAAGTCTTTAGCCGTGTGTGTGTGTGCTGTATTTTGACTGATGGGCTGAGGTTTTTTACTTGGTATTTATTGATTTGGTCCTTGCCTTTTCTTTCCTTCCTTCTTTCTTTCATTTTATTTTTCTCTTTTTTTGTAATTTGAATTCAAGCCTGCACCGTTGGGCTAACAATTTGTTCACTACAAGACTTCCCAGCTCTACCTTTGGGAGTTTGTTTCTGTTTTCCTCATGAAGTTGATTGTCTTGTCTACTTTCTTGTCTATATTGTCTAGCATATATTACATGACATCTCTGTGTTATTCAGGCTCCGGAAATATGCTGAAAGCTATTCAGACTCTCAGGAGTCCTCTAGGGTGACATTTGGAGTTTTCTTTGTGGATGACTTTCTTTCTGTTTGATGAAAAAAAATCATATAATGCATTTTAGTAATTTTCCCCTCCCCCAACTCCTCCCAGATCCTCTCCACCTTCCTACCCACCCAACTTTATTCTCTCTCTCTCCTCTCTCATACACACACACACACACACACACACACACACACCTCAAAAAATCAAAACAAACAAAAAGCTAATAAGACAAAAAAATGCCAAAGCACACACACAAAAACCACAAAATTTGTTTTGTATTGGCCAACTGCTCCTGGGCATGGAGCCTACCCTAGAGTGTGGCTAATAAACCAGAGATACTCCATTGGAGAAAAGCCATTTCCCTTTCCCGACCAGTATCAAGTGTAAATAAGTCCTTAGTTAGAGGTGGGACTTTGCATCAGCTTCTTCCCCTTTTCTGACTCTGTGTGGCATGAACCTCTGCGGGGCCCCACCCCAGCTTGGGAGAGGGGCTTGATGAGGCCATCCCATTCAGGACTGAGGGCTCCAAAGTCTCACTCTCTGCACATTGCTATGGTCAGATTTTCATCTGAGATCCAACTTCCTGAAGATAATGGGCCATGCAGCTTTCCAGTTGCTCCTGTTAGTATTGTTAGCATTTCTCCAGAAATCCCTCTTTTTCATTCAAGTTTTACTAACAAAGTATCAACCATTGCCCTCCTGTTTCTATTTTCAGAGTCTTTAAGTTCTATAGCATGTCCTCATTTTCGTGCTTCTCAATGGTAGGTAATGCTGTCACCCTTTGTCACAATGTGCCTTGCTATAGGTGTATCAATTTCATGAAGTTTTATAAGGATTAATTTGGAGGTTTTGCTTTTAAGATTTATTTATTTTTATTTCATGTGCATTGGTGTTTTATCTGCATGCATGTCTGTGTGAAGGTGCCAGATGCCCTGGAATTGGAGTTATAGATAACTATGAACTGCCGTGTGGGTGCTGGGAATTGAACCCGGGTCCTCTGGGAGAACAGCCAGTGCTCTTCACTGTTGAGCCATCTCTCCAGCCTCACATTCTATAAATCCAGATATTGTCTATTTCAGTAAATTCCCAGGTCACTTGATCAGTCTGTTATGGTTTTTATTAGGTCTTTTTCTGCATGTCAGTTATAGTAACATGGCTGTGATGTTCAAATGTCTACAACTTCACTGTTTTTAGTCTGGTGGGTTTTTGGATGGTGGGGGAGTCTTTTTGGTCTGCTTGTTCTATTAGTTTCTGAGATATGTGTATGAAAGTCTCCAGAGATTATTGGGAATTACCATTTAGTTTTGTCAGATTTACTTTATATATCTTGAAATTGTTGATTAGGTATATAAATTGTTAATAGGCAGACCAATTTAGCATTACAGTATACTATTTCCACTCTGTTGCCATGATAAAACACTAACCAAAAGCAACCTGGAGAGGAGTGTACTGACTATGCTTCCGTGTCAAGGTCCCTGAGAGGAAAGTCAGGACAAGAATCAGAAGGTAGGACGGCTTTTTATTCCACACAGCATCAACTCCAACCAGAACTCTGTCATGGTCAAGCAAGTACAGCAGAAACCATGGGATAACAAGATATGCCTACTGGCCAGTCAGCGTGATCTATCAATTCCTCTGTTGAGCCGCCCTTCTCAGGGGATCCTAGTCTGCGCCAAATTAAAGATGACTGTGGTACCTAATACATCTTATGTTATATCTCAATATTTTATATTGTGATTATATTGCATTTATACGTAGGTATATGCACATAGAGTTGTCTGGACTACTGTGGGCACAATAGTTATCTTTTAGTAAATTCCTGTGTGTTCTTTCTCATGCCCTTGCTTTCAGCCATTCTGTAGCCTTGCTTTTTTTTGAAGAGTTGTTTTTATCTTTAATTATGTGTGTGCATGTATGTCTGTGTAGGTTTATACACATGAGCACAATTTCCTGCAGAGGTCAGGGGAGGGCATTAGGTCCACTGCCACTGGAGTTACAGACAGCTGTGAGACACCCAGTGTGGATTCTGGGAACTGAGCTCAGGTCCTCGGCAAGATCAGCACATACTCTATCCACTGAGCCATGTCTTCAGTCCCATGTCCTCATATTTAAATCATTCCTCCTCTAAATGACACCCGAGTTTTTAATCCATTCTGGTAGGCCTTGCCTTTTATTTGGATAATCCTGATGGGTTTTGCCTTTTAATTGGACCTTAACTATAATAACATAGTTGAGTTAATAACATAGTCTCTTCAAATTATTAACATGCCTGCTTGTCTCATGGCCCTCTTTTTCTTTTCTGCTTTTTATTGTTCCTGTTATACATTGTCCTGTTGTTTCTAACTCTGGAGACTTGGTCCAGGATGTCACGTATGCTGGGAAGCTACTCTACCACTGAGCTTCTCCCCTAGCCTTACACATACCTTCTTCCGTTTACTTTCAAGGTTCGACCTAGAGATTAAAATGTGCGTTCTTGATTTTAAAATACACTGTAATCTATTTTTTAAATTACATTTCTTTACTTATTTGGGGGGGGCACTAAGGCATGCATGTGAAGGTCAGAGGTCACCTAGGGCATCTGGTATATCTTATGTTATATCTTAACTTTTATATCATAATTATATAACTAGATATGATTTTAATTGGGAGTCAGTTCTCTCCTTCTGCCATGTGTGTTTCAGGATGAAACTTGGGACACCAGACTTGGCAGTAAGCACCTTTGCCTACTGAGCCATCTTGCTGGTCCAAGAGCTAGCTTAAATTAATGCTTTTACCACTGCCTAAATAACACTGATTCCAGTCACCTGTCTTGTCCCTTGTGCCATTTTTGTCATAAGTTTTTGCCTTTGCATAGCTATAAATTCCACACGGCCTTTAAACTGTCAGTAACCCTATCTCCTTACTCGCTTAATTACCATTCTGTGGCTCTTCGTTATCTTCACATAATTATGTGCTGTGTTTGCCAGGATTTTCCTTCAGAAAACAATACCTTTAGTGTTCTTGTCTTAACTTTGGGAGCTGGGCTAGTTCATCTATCTGAAATACCTTTATTCACTCTGGTTCTTCAAGTGTATCTTTTTTGGTATACTTTATTCTGCCATCTTTATATTTCTTTCTTTTACATTTTTATTGCTTTATTGTGCAGGGGGGGTGCCCATGTGCATGGTGCATGGTAGAGGTCGGAAGACAACTCACAGGAGGTGGTTCTCTCCTTTCCTTGTGTGGACCCTAGGGATAGAACTCGGGTCAACAGGCTTAGCAGCAAGCACCTTTACTCACAGAGCCATTTTGATGGTCCTATCATTTCAAGTGATGTCCCATGGTGTTCTGACTTTACAGCACCTGGGGAGATGTCATTTGTCTTTTGAATATGGTGTGTCACTTCCCTGTGGCTGTTTTTCTGCCTGTGTCTAGTGTCAGGAGTCTGAATCTAGTGTGTCTCAGGGCACTTCTCTTTGTATTTTCTCTGCCTAAGGTTTTCCAAGCTCCTTGAATCTATCATTGGTAAATCACATCTGATTTGCAAGATCGCTGCCTTCCGTAAGACTCTGCTGTTTGTATGTGCTGGGCTTCCACAGGAAAGGCCCTCAGAGGGGAAGCGGGAGTGAGTGTGGGCTGGGTGCTGCAGTGCCTTCCTTTAGTAGCAGGATCTGCTTTGGTTGCTGCCTGAAAATGGCTGTTTCAAACGTTTTGTCCAGTTTCCCTTGTAGTTCACAGCCAAAATCAAAAGCCTCCTTCACACCGTTCTGTGCGATCTTCTGTGTCATTTCCCCTGAGAAACTGTCTGTGAACTTCCTTTTCCTAAATTAGTTGTCCGCACAGAAGTCTGTATTTCTCTTTTCATAGCATCTTTTTTTTTTTTCTCAATCAGGGTCATAAGTCTTCGTGGAGTCAGGGGCAGAATGACTGGCATTTATTAGGTGCTCAAAGTCAGAGACGTAAGCTTCTCTCCACTCGCTACATAAGATGCAGGCCATTTGTATTCTTTTCCTCAAGATTTATTTTTTGGAATGCTAAGGATTCATGACGCTAAGCAAACACTACACAACTGAGCTATGATCCTAGCACCAGTGTGTGCATTCTTTTTTAGATTTATCTTTATCATTTTAATGGTGTATGTGTGTGTGTGTCCATGATAGTCAGGGTGTCGGATCCCCTTGGAGCTGGGTTTGTGAGGAGCCGTGGGTCACCTGATATGTATGCTAGGAAATGAACTCATATCCTCTAGAAGGACAGTAAGCATTCTTAATCACTGAGATATCTCTCCAGCTGCTCAGTGTGCATATTCTTTATAGGGTATAAAAGACCAAAAAGGGGGGGTTGATATGACCCCTGCACCCACATAAAAAATCTGGGCATGATGGCAAATATCTATAATCCTAGTGCTGGGGAGGTGGAGACAGGGGGATCCCTGGAGCTCATTAGTCAGCCAGTCTTGCCCAGTAAGTGACTCCAGGCTAAGGGGACAGTTTGTCTCAAAAAGATAGGGTGGACCAGGCTGTGGTGACGCATGCCTTTAATCCAAACACTCAGGAGGCAGAGGCAGGCAGATCTCTGTGAGTTCAAGGCCAGCCTGGTCTACAGAGTGAGTTCCAGGACAGGAACCAAAGCTACACAGAGAAACCCTATCTCAAGAAAAAACAACAAAAAAAAAAGGTGAAAACTGATAGGGGTAAGTACTACACATCAACCTCTGGTCTCACACATGAACACACACACTCACCACATGCATGTACACTCACAATAACACACACACACACACACACACACACGAGGATTAGGTTGAGGGGCTGGATGTAGCTCAGTTGGTAAAGCACAAGGCCCTGGGCTCGATCCCTAGCAGTGTATAAACAGTATATAGTGGCACACACCTAAATCTCAAGAGGTGGAGGCAGGAGGATCAGAAGTTCAAGTTCATCCTTGGGAACACAATGAGGCCAGCCTGGGGTACATAAAACATGCCTCAAAAAAATTAGGTTGAATGGGCTTTTTCAAGATACAACTTATTTTGACCAATATTTATTAAACATCTGTTACTAAGCTCACAGGCTCTGCACAGTCCTGGAATGCTAAAAACATGGTTTCACTCAGGAGTAAGTCTTAGATCCACTGAGGAGGCCATGACTCAAAGATTTTAAAAAACAAGACAAAAGAGGACCTGCTAGCATTTATAGCCATCTTTGTGGAGTCACTTTCTCTGTTTCTCCATGAGGGCTCACTGGAGTCTTTTCCTGTCCTGGAATGGCCTTTCCATCCCTAGGCCTTCCCCTCTGACATATCACTTCCAAGGGAACAAGGGAACCTCTCATGAAACACCAGTGTCTCATCCTTGCAACCTGAGAGCCGGCACAGCACCTTGCTCAAGAGAGAAATTTTAAAAGCAGGGAGCCTTGGCCAGGTTCTCTGGGAGGCCTTTGAAAAGGAAATGGGTCTGGGGAGGTCACCATCTTGACTTCTTATGTTCTTTTGATGATCGAGCATGGCCCAGAGCCTTGTGGGAAGGAGTTAATGCCTCGGGTGAATGGGCAGGGCCACACCCATTGGAGTCCCTAGACCTGAGCTTATTCACAGCCACTATTGACTGAGAGAAACAGAGAGCAGCCTTGAGGACTGGCAGAGCTGCACTACCTCTGAGGTGGACCGCAGTTACCTGGGCCTTTCAGGGGGTCCTTTCCCCAGTGACAGGAACCTTAATCATTATCACATTTAATCATTACCCGTATTAGTTACTTGTCTTCCTACTGTGATAAAAACGCCTGAGAAAAGCAACTTAAAGAAGGAATAGAGCATTTCTTTTGGCTTGCAGGCATAGGCCAGCATGCAGGGGAGACATGGCCACAGAGGCGGCTGGTCCATCCCATCTAGTCAGGAAGCAGACTGACTAGACTGCAGCTCTCTCACTTTCTGTTTTTAAAGCGGGGAGGGGGGTGCTATGGAATGCTGCCACCCACATTTAAGGTGGGTCTTGCTTAAGCTAGATAATCTCTCCTAGACATGCCCAGAGATGTGTTCCCATGGCGATTCCAAGCCTTATCAAGGTGGCAGTCGTGACCGAGCCTCACATTTCTTCTCGGCTTCTTCCATTCACCCCACTTTTCCCACCAGCAGTTTTCTGGGAGTTTCAGTCCCAGAAGGAGACTTGGGTGCTGACCTTGGGGTAAAAGGCTGATGCCAGTGTCACTGGCTGATCATTCTACATGGCCTCTGTGGCAACTGTTGATGTGGCTAGATGCCAGCAGGTGCCTCAAAGGAGGGACAAGAGAGAGGATTTGGAGCACAGAGCTCTGTCACTTGGAGACAGACCTTGGAAGACTCTGCCTTCCTGAACCTCTGTTTACCCAAGTGTCAAAAGAGACCAGACCCTTCCCCCACTCCATCTGGGAGTGTTAGGCAAGGTTAAAGAGCAAAGCAGGAAGTGACAGGTGAGTAGCTTGCAGCTGGAGGCAGGGAAACCTGGAATCAAGACAGTGGCTGAGGGTTGAGGGGCTTCTGTGCACCCAGCCCTGGGCAGAGCTCACACCTACAGGCTATGTCTCCTGGGCCAGACCCAGGGGATCTGTGCAACTCAAATTGCCCCCCAGGAGTCTCCAGCAGGAAGTCACCATCTACACCACATCATGAATATAAAACAAGAAGACACCACCAGACGGGAAAGTATCACTCCCAGACCCAGAGTATCCCAGAGAAGGACTGGCCCCCTGCCACCTACCACAGGAACCCATGGGGGGGGGGTCCTGGCCATCATGCTGAAGCCTTGTGGGACATCAGTAGCCGCACTAAGAGGACAGGGGAACAGGCCTGGTGGGGCAGCCAGTGGTTTTTATTCTTTGTCCTTCACCTTCTGCCCACCATGCCCAATTCAGAACCCTTAGTGGGCTCTGCTGAGCATCCAGGGATGTTGTAGGCATCTTGAACCGTTTCTGACATGCTTCAGTCTCAGCAACAATAACAACACTCACAGGCACACAAAAAGGAAAGAGAAAACAAATTCCTCCAGGACTGAGTGTTCTCTGCCCCTTGTGTATTTTCAGAGAAATTCAATCCACATGCCTTGAGCGCGTTTACATTGAAGTGATTAAGACCATTTGATGTCCCCAAGCTCCAGCGCCGGCCTGCAGAAGCCCCTGCCTGTATCCTCTGGAGCAGGAAACCTCCTGATGCTGGGAAGAAAGAGAGCTGGGTCCCATAAGGTCCCAAGTTTGTTCTTGAAGCTCGGCCCCTGGCTGGAGAAACATCAGCTCTCTGCAAGGCAGAATAGTCTGTTAAAGGAGACACTCATGGGGCTTTGAGGAATTGGATGACACCGGGCTGTGGTAGACTTCCTGGTGCATGTATTAGTTACATCTTCAGTGTTAGGACAAACCGCCTGCAGAGCAATAGAGGAAGGAAGGGCTTATTCTGGCTCCCAGTCAGAGGGGCAGCCCATCATGGTACAGAAGGCTTGGTGGCAGAGTGTTGAGGCAGCTGGTCACATGCCATCACATGCCAGTCAGGGAGTAGACAGAGACGAACGTTGGTGCTCAGCTCGCCTTATACTTCATATTCAGTCTGAGACCCCAGCCCATGAAATGGTACCACCCACATTCAGGGTGGGGCTTTCCTTCTCAGGAAAACTTTCTGGAAGCATTCTCACAAACACAATGTGTTTCCACTGTGACTCTGAATCTTATTAGGTTGACAGACAAGATTAACAATCACGGCACGGTAGAGAAGCAGGCTACCTGAAAGTGAAATAAGCTTGTCCCCATTTTACAGGAGAGCCAACTGAGAATCTCAGAAAGGACCTCATAAATATTACAATGAGCCTGGGGCCCAGAACTCTACAGGCAGGGTCCTGCCTAGGCCCAAAGGAATACAACAGAAGCAGTTCCACTGAGTGGAGCCCAAGCCTTCCAGTCCTCTGCTGTCCTATCTATCCCCAGCTCACTTCTGGCTTTGTGAGAGTTTAGGGCTGGGGACTCCTGTACAAAGAAGGGTACATATCCATGTACAGAAGAACAAGGGCCAAGGCCAGCTAGGAAGAGACAGGCATGCTCACAGAACACAGATTCCAGCTCACAGGAGCAGAGAGAGGGATGCCAGAAGGGTCTGGGGTCATGTGAAAGAATCAGTTCCAACATGGCAGGGAAGGATGGCAGAGAAATTTGAGAGAATGGTAAAGGTAAGATTTTGATGTCAAAGCATCTTCTTTCCACTCTCCTCCCCTCCTCCTTCTCCTCCCTGTCTTCCTCCCTCACTTTTCCTTCTGATCAGGGTGCTCTGGCAACCATTTAACTGGGCTGTGTGCCTAGAGGCTTCAAGAGTCACATGACTGTGTGTCCTACAGGTGGATTGAGGAGGAAGGAGAGGGACCCAGACACTGGCAAAGTTAGGAAACAAGTATTCCCCATGGTGAGGGGTAGATTCTTGCTGTCACCCCCACCAGGAGCATGGAATCATATGGTGGTCTGGAACACTCATGTCTGGCACAGGTCATAATCTCTTTTGCTTAGTTTTTATGGTCAACTTGGCATAGCCAGGGCTGTAGAAATGGCTCAGTGGTTAAGAATGCTGCCTATACTTGCAGAGGACCAGGTTCCCAGCACACACAACAGGCAGCTCACAACCAACTGTAACTGCGGTTCTAAGAGATTAGCCATCCCTAGCCTCCACTGGCACATGCATGGATATGGTGCACACAAGCTCGTGCAGCTTCATGTGTGTATATATATATATATATATATATATATATATATGCCAAAATAATAAATAAATCTAAACAAACAAAATTTACAAAGCCTCGAGTCACCTGGGAAGAGGGAACCTCAACTGAAGAAGTGCCTAGGTCTGATTTGCTTGTGGGCGCATCAATGGGGCGCTGTCTCAATGGCTGATTGATTCGGGAGTGCTCATACTACTGTGAGCTGCACCATTCCCAGGCATGTGATCCTGGGCTGTAGAAGAAAACCAGCTGAGCAAGGCAGACAAGTGAGCCAGTAAGCGGTATTCCTCCATGGATCCTACCTCAAGTCCCTCCTCTAAGTTTCTGCCCTAACTTCCCTCTGTAAAGGATTGGTACCTGGAAGCTAAAGCCAAATAAACCCTTTGCCCACCAAGTTGCTTTAGGTCAGAGTGTTTATCACAGTGACAGGAAAAAAGCAGACCTTACCCTGGTCTCTCCCCAGTGCCCTACTTGGAAGTAGAATACACCCTAGTCTCTCCCCAGAGTCCTATCAGAAATGGTGTCTGTGCTATGGAGATGCCAGACAACAGGGAACTCCTTGTCCTGAAAGCAAAAATCTTCCATGGAACACCGTTCAGAGGCAGAGGTGGGATGGGGTGGTCCAGGGCTGGAAGCAGCCCTAGGAGGCCCAGATGGGCCACACAGTACCATGGGTAGACCTTCAGGGCTGCTGTGCCCCGTGCCAGCTCCACCTTACAGGGAGGGTGGTCTGAGAGGTTCTCCTAACCCCCTTACTTCATAGACGAGGAAGCCAAGATGCAGAGGTAGAATGATAACTAAAGCAAGTCCCACGACAAGGAGTGGGAGAGCCAGGGCTGAAACTCATCTCCAGTGCCAGCTCGGGGCAGCTTCTACCTGCTATGACTGCTCCATCTGGATTAATGAGCACCTAGGTGAGAGGTGCTAAGTCAGGTCACTTACCATCCTGGATCCCAGACCACAAGATGTCCTAGTTGGTGTGCATACAGAACAAGGCACTGGCTCTTTCCTGGGGCTCTACATCAGCTCCCCTTTACTAGTAAGCTCATATTGTCCAAGGGTTCTCCACATCTACACCCAGGGGCTCACTGAGGGTGACACCTGCTTCGCCACTGGCAAAGTCTAGTCTCCAAAGTCACACAACAGGGTTAGGGATGCAAGCTCAATTGATAGAGTGTTTGCCCAGCATGCACAAGGTCCTGGGTTCAAGTCCCAGAGCAGCATAGACCTGGCGTGATGGCTCACTCCTGTAATCCTTGCGCTCAGGAAGTGAAGGCAGAAGGATCAAAAGATCATTTGTGGCTACACAGCAAGTTCAAGGACAGCTCAGGCCATATGAAATGCTGTGCCTTCCCAGCTCAGCCCTTCCCAAGTCATGAGATCTGAACACATCACAGTTGTTTTCTGTACCAGTCTCTTCAACCAACCAAAGGGCCCAGGGAGTCAAATCCCAGAGCATCCTTACGAGGAAGGAGGAGGAGATGACATGGAGTGTCAATCACAGCCCTTCCCTGGGGGAAGAGAGACCTCAAGGAAAGGGCACTTGAATGACAGATCTTTATTCTGGGCCCCTCCCTCGGTGACAGGCCTGGAGCAGCCTTGACTTTTATTGCTATAGAAGTCACAAAGGAATATGCTCTGCTTTGTTCCCAGTTCAGGCCTCCAGAGCAGGCCCCAACCCCACTGCCCTATACTATTTTTCCTTGGAACAAATAAAAAATCCACACCCTGACTCATTCTGGTTAGAGGATAAATCACGACAGAGGCAAAGCCGGTGGGTAGGATGACACCCACTGCTTGAGGGCCAGAGAGAAGGGGGAAACCATGTTCTAGGGAAATGCTGTCTTAGGCCCCAAGCCAAGCCACTGGGCAGGCCCTGGCACGGCAGGCAGGCAGGCAGGCGAGAGGAAGCTGTAGGAGGCTCATAGAGGGGAGTAGAAAGCCAGGCAGTTGTCCTCACTGATGGGGCTGGGAGCACCTTTTGCCCCCAAATAGCACAGAACAGCCTAAGAGGAACCATGGGAGGTGGGAGAGGAGCTTCCAGCCCCAGAACCCAGTGCAAACTCAGGAGCAGTGTGCAGATGTGAAATGATGCAGCCAGATGTGAGAGGCAGCCAGATGTGAGGGGCAGTTCTCAAGGCTCTTTAAGGCTCCCACATCATTTCCTTCTCGGCTCTCCTTCTATTTATTTATGTTTTTAATTCCAAATCAACACAAGAAAGTGCCAGGACTTGGAGAGTATGTGAGCGATGGCCCAGGTAATGCCTCACACACAGAGACAGCAGCAAGGCTGGAGCCCAGGGCGCGCCTTACAGCCAGAGAATACTCTAGTTCTGAACTCTGAAAAGCAGCGGGTCAAACAGTATGCTTTATGGGTAAGGAGACACACAGTCATGGGAGTGGAAATGCTGAAAGAAAGCCTCCTGGCTACCAATCCACAAGAAAGAAAAATAAACTGGATTTGACCAGTTCAGGGAAGCCAGGGAGAACTGCCAACTCAGCATCTTCTTGGGCCGCCTCTTCCCATTCTCTCCCTTCTCTTCCCACCCCTGCACAGTGGCCTGCAACCTCCTCGCCTCTCTAAACCAACACCATCCATCCTGTGACTCCCTACATCCTTCCTAAGTCCGATGCAAGAGAAGCAAAGGGGTCATCTCACAGGAGGGAGCAAATAAACTCAGACTGAAACCATCTTCAAAGCAGATTCCTATGATTTTAAGGCTGGTACACTCGACCCTTCGTGTCTGTGAGTTCTGAATCCACAGATCCTAAGAAATTATAAGTTGGACATATTCTATAAAAATGCATCTGTACTGAACATGTCCAGTTTACTTTCTTATCTTTAGCCTCTAAATAATACATTACAGTAACCGTTTAAATAGCTATTTGTATTGGATTAGAAAGTTAAAGTCACCTAGAGGTGACTTAAAGCATCTGAGGTGATGTGTGTAGGTTCTAGGCAAATGCTAAGTTCATTTTGTGTGTGTGAGCGTGGGAGTGTGTTAAAAACACGGATATGTGTTAGGGATGTACATGCCCCTGAACATGCCTTGAAAAGACAGAAAATATTGATTGGGTTCCTGTTCTTTCACTTTCTAGCTTATTCTGTTGAGACAGGGCCTCTCATTGTGCCTGGAGCTAGGTTAGCCACCAGCAATCTTTGGGCAACTCTCCTGTCTCTGCTCCCTCCCCGCATAGCACTAGGGTTACAGGAACACATGGCCTTGTCCCACTTTTCATTCAGGTCCCACCCAAAGCTTGTGTGGCATTCTGACCATGGGGCCTTCTTGCCAGGCCCCATCTTGTGCTATTTTATGTAGCAATTTGAGCAGCTGCAGATTTTGGTGTCCATGGAGTTCCTGGACCAATTTCCCATGAACACTAAGGGATGACTATCATCAGTTTGGGGAAGAGGTTGCTTTGGAAACAGGGTCTCACTGTGTAGCTGTGGCTGGCCTGGGAATCACAGAGATCCACCTGCCTCTGCCTCCCAAGTGCTGGGATTAAAGGTGTGCCCCATCATGTCATACCACATAGATTTTATGGCATCAAACAACTTTAGCTGCATTATCCTACCTGGCACTAGAGGGCGCAGGTTGGCCCACTCCTGGTTCCTCTACCCAATTCTGCTGGTTTGCCATAGGCGTGAGAGCCCAGCAGCAGCAGCTTATCCCACAGGCAGTCTGCACCAATGGAAAACAAACCAACAGAACCTGACCTTTCCTTGACAATCAGAGTGCAGCCACATTTTCAGTGGTTGTATGCAATTGGAAAAACACAACAGTGCGCTATAAATGTCTTTCTCAATAATCTTAGCCGTGATAACCCCATTAACCTAACCAGGGTTTTCCACAGGCTTAGAGAGAATGCTTCCTTCTAACTAACTATTGCTGACTGCAACCCAACCAAGATCTTGGGATTTCAAGCCCTTTCAGGTGCACCCTGCCCCCAACTCCTGCTTCCACACACGGCCAGTGGTGCCATGTTTGTTCTGTTGTGGTGATGTCTCTGTAGTTTTCTCTTGAGTTCTTAAATCTATCCCTGACCTCTAGAACGTTTTCCTCCTGATTCAGCTGCCATGAGTCAGTCTGGACCAGTAGCACGAGCCACCTGGAAAGAGCGTGGTAAGAAAAACCAATTAGGGGAACTGGGAAAAGGAAAGGGGGGAACGAGATGGAAAGTTAGGATGTATAGCAGGGCAGCTGTGAGCCCCAGACTAGGGCTTACCTCGCACTAGCCCTTGCAGCTTCAGTGGGAGACAGAGGCCCGAAGAACGGAATAAGAAGAGAGAAGAAAGTCCTAGAACTCTGAGTGAGATTCATACTAAATTTCAGGGAAGCACAAAGCTAGACATCTTTTTAGTCAGAATCCTGGGACTGTGGTCCCTGTGTAGGAGAAACTGAGACCCTTTCTCCCTGCCAAATAGAGAGGGTCAGCCACAGTGGAGCCAGGCAAGCAGGTAGGTAAGGGAGGGCAGCAGCCTGAGCCACACCAGGCAGCGCAGCCTGTGGCTGCAGCTCCCCTCTTCCCAACTGCAGAGCTCATGACTCTGGAATGCAAGATAGGGGCATTTTCAAAAACGTAATGACAGACTTAACTCTCCAGTAGCTCAAGTGAGTCTGCAGCCTTTTTGATTCTTTAGGGCTTCTCAGAATAAGAATAATTCTGTAAGAACAGGGATGGGGTAGAGAGATGGTTTGGTGGCTAAGAGCACTTGTTCTTGCAGAAGATCTAGGTTTGTTCCCTAGGACCTCCATGACAGCTCACAACCCAACTATCACTGCAGCTCTAGGGGATTCAATGCCTGTCTCTGTCCTCTGTGGCTACAGAGCTCTCAAGTGGGAAGGCACAGATGCAAGCACACTCTTAGACATAAAATAATTTTTAAAAAAGAATATTTGTCATGATACAGAGGGAGAAAATGAAGAGAATCTGAGTTTTGAGCCAAACAGAAAATCTTTGAAAGGATGTGCCATGACGATGCGCTGGGCTGGCAGCTGGCTGTACCTGTCTGCCTCTCAAGGAGGGACCAAGGAAAAGGGGGAGACCTAAGAGTCGAGTCTTCACTAGCTTTCATCTGGTAATTTCTGAAACTCCAAAATTAGAGTGCCATCATTGAGAGCTAGGGATGAAGCCCGGTGGTCAGGACGCCCTGGGTTTGATCCCCAGAATCACATAAACTGGGCATGGTGGTACATGCCTGTAATTCCAGCACTTGGAGGTTGAGGCAGGAGGACTAAAGATCAAGGTCAGCTTCAGTTACACAGGCAGTTCAAGGCTAGCCTGTGCTACGTGAGACTCAGTCTCAAAAAAAAAAACAAGTGTCATGGGACTTTGTGAGGACTAAGTGAGCCTCGGGGGATCCCTTAGCATAATCCCTACTAGAAAATTAACTCCCACTAAGGATCCACTCATACAACCACTTCCTATGGCTTCTTCCTGTAGAGGGCTCTGAGGATGGAGGGAGGGATGGAGAGAGAGAAGGAGGGATGGATGGGTGGGTGGGAGGGAGCTCCAATGGCCCAATCAGTTGGCACACTGCACTTAGGTGAAAACAGATGAGCATGTGCCCTGGTTTTTGTTCCTTTGGAGACAAGGACAGTGCTGGAGATGAACCCTGGGCCTTGCTTATGTTAGGCAAGTGCTCCACCATTGGGCACTCCCCCCACCACCGTGTTAATGATTTCTTGATTGGCCATCCTGCCCTCTATGCCCAGGTGACATGGTTCTCATCATTTCCAAGCCTGGTGAGCACCAGTTAATCCAGGCCAAGGGCTCCCAGAGCCAGCTGCCGGACAGAATCACCTGCTGAAAGGAACCAACACTTGGGTTTCTCAGTCATTCACCAGGGCAGACTTGCTAGAGGGGGTGCCTGGGATTTCTGTTTCCAACCATCCCAAGGCGAGTCTTAAGGTCACCAATCCCCACCTTGGTGAGAAGTCTATATTGTCAGAAACTAGGCTAACCTGGTAGGCACACTTAGTGTCTGAATCCAAGCGTGTGACTAATTCATGGGGATTCTGGCCCCCTGAAAGCACAAAGGGACAGTCCAATCAGGGGCAGTGTGGCACCTGTCAGCTAGCTATGAGTGAGATCCAACACAAAATCATAAGCTTAATTAAAACACGGAGAGTTTTCATTGTGTTTTGTGATTTGATTGTGCTGATCATGAAAGCCGACTTTGTAGATGACAGTGTTGTTTTGCAAGACCTAAAGGCTGGGCACGGCTGGATGTGGACTTGTGAAGGGAGAAGGAATGGATGGGACTGTCAGTGAGGTAGGCTGAGGAGGGTCAGGAAGAGTCCGCTTGAGCGCCTCAGCTCTGTGGGAGGCAGGGATGTCTCAGTCTCTCCAGTTCATCCTGACACAGCCTTTACCAGGAGAGACACTAGAAATCACACTGATGGGCACTTATACCCTGACCTGGGAGTCACTCCACTCTTCCCCATGGGCCCAGACCTCCATCCCCAGGTGACACAATTCATGATGCAAGCCCCCACCAGGCACTGTTCAGGGACAGATTCTCAAATGGCCAAACAAGAGCTGTCCCTGGTGCCCCTGCCTAGGCCTGTCACTTCATGATCATCCACTCTCCTCTATTCAAGCTCCCAGCGTCCTGAAGGTAGAACCTTCTCACTGGCCACTGCTCAGACCGAAGCCTATCCAAGGTCCTCATTTTACAGAAGAGGAACGGAGGCCAGGAGAAGGAGGGATAGATCAGCATTAGCTGCAAGCACTCTGCTGGGCCCAGGAGCAATAGGATATTCGTCCTTTAGCTTCCAAACCCTTTCCCTTTTCCCACATCTGTGTGCTGGAGGAAAGAGTGCTGGACCCCAGCCCCTACCCCAGGGACAATGAGTGTCCCATAGCGCTCTGTCAGCTGTGTGGTTTAGGAGAGGTTTGACATCTGTGAGCTTGCTTCCTTCCTTGTCTGGCCATCTCCCTGGCCAGGAACACCCTGAAAGGGGCTGTTTGGGGTGCACTGCACACTGGTCTTAGGAGTGATCACCTGCACGGAGGGCAGCAGGAACTTCCGAGGGGCTGGCCCTTGCTGACCCCCAGGCAGTAACAGGGGAGCCATCAGACCCGCACACATCAAGAAATTAGAGCCTCACATCCCACTGAAAAACATCTGTCTAAACGGCCTCAGTGCTTAGGCTTCATTTCAAAGGAAAAGAGTTGTTACAAAACGGAAAGGGAAAAAATTCTCCAAGTGTGGCTTAGACAAAAATAGCTGGGACTTATCAAGCCTTCTGGAAAGAGACAGAAGGGCTTTTACATGTGGCGCTCAGCCTTCCTGAGGGGGAAAACAGGACCTGGGGCATACAAAGGATGCTCAGGGCAGGAGTCTGTGCAGAGCTCAACCCGGGAGAGCTCAGCCATGCTCATCATCGGCCGAGAGATAGATCATGGAAGTTTTCCTGAGGAAGGGGCGTTGGGAGTGGATGGAATGGGGGCAGTTGGAGGGTTTGGGGTGGGAGTCTGCACACTCAGAGGAACGCGTGATGTGCTGTGCGAAAGACACATGCCTGGCACGGGTGTGAGAGGGCGAGGTGCCGAGGGGCTGATGCCCTTCTGCTGTAGCACAAAACAGGCAGCCAGCAGGCCCGCTTCTCATTTTCCCTTCAGCTGGACTGAGAATGTCCCTTCCGGCTGCCTCCCCTCATTTGCTTCCTCTTCTGTTCTAAGAGCTTCTGTGACCTAGGGAGAAAAAACAAAATGGACAAATAGAGGTAACTCCCAGGGAAGGAGCCAGACCCCTGAGGTCAGCAGAAGGGAAGGTGGAGGTGGTGAGGCCAGGCACCGAGATGCAAAGCGTCACCTCCATAGCCATCTCTCAGAGTGACATCGCATCTGCTGGAGTCACGCCCACCCGTACCACTGGGACATCAAAGCTCCTGCATTGATTAGTATTGACAATGGTCTGTGCCATAAAAAATATCCTTGAGTATCTATCAGCAGAGGCAGCCCCAGTATGAAAATGTAACAGTGGCTTACCAACTTCAGCAATGTGATTCTTCTTCAGAAAGATTTAGGGGTAGTGGGGTGGAGAAGGATCAGTTGGTAAAGTCCCCACTGTGAGGACTTATGTTTGTTCTTTAGATCTGGGTCATTGTGATACACGTTTGCAGTCTCAGTGCTGGGAAGGGAGAGACAGGTGGACACCGGGGGGTCCCTGGCCAGCCAGTCTAGCCTAATTGGTGAGCCTCAGGTCCCAGTGAGGGACCCTGTCTCATAGAACAAAGTGTATGGCACCTGGAAGTTGACCTCTGGCTTCCGTACACACACACACACACACACACAGAGAGAGAGAGAGAGAGAGAGAGAGAGAGAGAGAGAGAGAGAGAGAGTCCCAGAGAGGAAGCCCAGGCTCTCAGAGAATGTTGACAGGAGACACAAACTCTGGGTCCTGTCCCCATCACTAGTCCCCATCTTCTCTCCACATGAAAGGGCATACCCAGGAAGGGCTGGAGCGAGGCCCAGGCTCAGAGCCTAAGGGGATCATTGACATAAACTGATGTGGGAAGGTGTCCATATGTAAAGTCCACAAGTGGAGAGAGCCACATAGGTGAATGGATTCTGGATCCCCACTCTCTTCACATCCCTGGACAGTCTCTGCAGATGATGCCTTCTGGAACAGCTCGGGTTCAAAAGGAAACCAGAGCCTTTCTGGTTTCACTTCCCACAGAATTTGAGGTACAAATTCTGCTCAATAAATATGGATTCCTTTTGGAATCTAAGTGGAGTAGAATCTTTCTTTTAAACATAAATTAGTACTGTTCTAGCTAGCTGAAGAGAGATTGGGGTGCGCAAGTAAGCTGGCTCAGGGGGCACCATGCAGACACCTTGAGTTCCATCCCTGGAACTGACATGGTAGAGGAGAGAACTGACTCCAAGCCACCTTCTGACCTGCGCTAGCAAACTGTCTGTCAAGGCTGTTGGACAATTAAGGACATCATCTACAGGGTGGTAGAGACGGCAAAGAAGTATATAAGACACGTAATCCACGCTGAGACCAGAGCATCACAAGTTCCTGGCCAGCCTGGCCTATATGATGATTCCACTTCCAAAGAAATGAAGTGTGCCCATTCATACAAAGCACAAGGAAGAGAAAGAGGCAGGTTGAGACAGGTGGCAGGAAAGACGGCCTTGGAGAAGACCCTAAATGATGACCACGGGGATGAGGCACACAGGCCAGCAGCAGTTCAGCACTGGTGAGCCTCAGAGGCTAGGGCAGAGGGTGGAGTGGAGCAGAGACTCAGGCCTTTGCACCCAGCGAAGCCATGAACTCTACAATCCCAAGTAAACATCCACAGTCCTCGAATTCAAAGACACATTAGCACACCAAAAGGCTGGGAAAACACGAGGGCTGGGCCTCATCTCCAGTATCTGACTCCGCAGCTGTCTGGGCTGGGACCCAAGACTCTTCATATCCCAAAGAGTCTCTGAGGGGATTCATCCTGCTCTGGGTCTAGGGCACAGTTTACAGTCACTACCGAGTGGTCACTGCCTGCTGTCTGGCCCATCCCTTCTTTCAAACCAGAGGCCTCTTAAAGACACCTTCGATTTGGTGCATCAGCGGGAGGTCAGACGATGCTGCCGAATGAATGAGGGCATGAACTGCTAGTCACAGGGAAGTAAGCACATAAAGTCCTCGGAACATCCTAGACACTCTCTTATTCCTATTACAATTTTGCTCAGAGTGTGTGTAGGTCAGAGGACAATCTGCCAGGATGGGTTCTCTCCTTTCCCCGTATGGGACCCAGGGATGAACTGAGGATGTCAGGTTTGGAAGCAGGCACCTTTGCCCTCTGCGCCATCTTGTTGCACCCTGTGTGCATTTCTTAACCTTTTAGTGGTCTCTAGAAACAGAACAGTGGGAAACACACGTGCAGAGAGAGTGGGGGGAGGGAGTGAGAGGGAGAGAGATTGGGAAACACACACACACACAGGGGTGGGGGCTGCAGGGAGAGAGAGAGAGAGGGAGGGGGTTGAGAGCCAGGAGTTGGCTTGTGTGATTATGGAGGCTAGCCCTCTCTAAGCCCAGTGAGGAGAGCGGGCAAGCTAGAAACCAGGAGAGCAGATGGGGTAGCCTTCCTGTCTAGAGACTCGCAAACTCAAGAGCCAAAGAAAGCTGGTATTTCTGCTCATATCTGAGGACAGAGGACTCTGGTGCCCAAGTTCAAAGGCAGTCCAGCAGAATGAATTCTTTCAGTGGGCCACCCTTTCACTCCTATTCGCCAGATTGAACAGGGCCCATCTACATCCTAGAAGACAGTCAGCTCTATTCCATCTACAGATTTAATTGTTTAGCTTGTCCAGGAACCCCCTTCACAGGAACACCTGGGTAGTGTGTGACCAAATATATGGGCTCCCTGTGCCAGTCACACCAACACATAACATTAAGTCTCACAGTAGACACGCACAGGGGACTCTGATCTCTCGCGAGAGGTTTCTGGAGTCAGAGAGAATAAGGGAAGTGCTAGCAAAGAGTGAACTCATTCATTTTCCCAGCTGCTGGGAGTCCAGGCTTTGCCAGGTGTCTGGGCCAAGGTGGGCACAAACTCCTGCCACAAGCCCCAGGAGAACCACAGTGATGGCTGTGCTCTTCTGGCAGCCCAGGGTGGGCCACACACACACACACGCACGCACGCATGCACGCACACACGAGAGCCCTGCAGCCCTGAGCCCCTATACCACAGGCATTTTGCCTGCTGTGCTCAGCATTTCCCCAGCCCCATCTTGAACACATTAGCCACCAGGCTCACATTGGCTGGAGGAGATTACATTTTCCATGAAGGGGGTGAAGCGGGGAGAGCCTCACTGAAGGACTCTCTTTCATTCTGTAGATTGGTGAGCTCCTACATGCACCATGCCTTTGTCTGATGTCAGAAGGGGAACTTGAAGGCAAGAAAAAAAGGAGTGACTGACGCACAGATGGCCAAGTGTGATTTTGAGGTCCGAGGTAGTGGAGAAAAGACCAAATGGTGAAGGGATGGGTCCAAAGAAGAGAGAAGCCAAGGCCCTTGGAGAAATGGGCCCATTGACCTTACGGAGGGCAGTCCTGTTCCCACTCCGAATTTTTAAAGTTTTCACAGTGGGGAAGAAACATTGAACCTAAAGTTCTGGCTCTGAAAGCCCTAGACAGGCTTCCAATGCGTAAGACTGACTTCGTAATCAAAACCATGTGTCCATACACTGCATACACAATGATATGTATGAGAGATATAAGGTGTGAGCATTGCTGAGAGGCACTACCATGCCCAGGGAGGGAACTCAGCCTAAGTCTGCCCTGCTTAAGTAGTTCTTACCAGTCCTAGACTTGAGATCCCCTGCAGAGGCCGGCCTCTGGATTGGAATTTCTCTTCTGGCTTCCTGGACATCCAATAGTCTCTAATGTTCATGGGCTCTGGCTCCCACCATCGTGTGGAAGCTGAGCTGCTCACACCTGCCTTGGCAGACACAGGCAATAAAAGACCTGGCTACATTTAGAGCCTGGTCCCTGCCCACTGGCTTTCTACCCTCTTCGACTTGGGTGGAGCCCAGAGGCAGGACACTGGGTCGTAATACAGCTTTTCCTCTGTCTGTCCTTGCTCAAGACTTCAGGGAAGTTTTCCTGCAGTTCTTATGATCTACACACCCATTGCCAGGTACCCAGAAACATCTGGAGTGCAGGGTTCCCTCTCAAGGGGCTGTTGTAAGTAGGACATACATACAACAAAAGACTAGCTGGGGGGTGGTTCCAGGTGTTCAGTTAAACAACGGAAAAGGGCAGTTGAGAGGCTCAGTAGGTAAGAGGGCTTGCCACAAAGCCTGACAACCTGAGTTTGATCCTGGGAACCACATGATTAAAGGAGAAAACCAACTCTGCAAGCTGTCCTCTAACCTCCATGCATGCACTGCGACATACAAACATATGAGGGGGGGGAGGAATAATTTACATGATGTTAATGTCCACCCACCACCTGAACTGGGAACAGGAATCTGCTCCTCACTGCCGTGTTTCTCACCGCACAGTGATGTGGTGGAGGGTGTGCACATATGCATGTATGCAGGCGCTCACACATGTGAAAGCCAGAGGACAACCTCAGCTTTTGTTCCTCAGCCACCATCCATCCTGTTTTCTGTAAGGCAGGATCGCTCACTTGCCAAACAGGCTAGGATGGGCTGACCTGTGAGCCCCAAAAATCCATCTGCCTGTCTCCAACTTCCAAGTACTGACTGGGGTCACAGACACACACCACCGTGCCTTTCTTTCTGACTGGGTGGAGTGGGATGTGCTTGGGATTTTCTAGGGACCGTGATCAGGTGATCACTGCCTGCAAGGCGAGTGCTCTGAAAAAAAGTCACATCCTCAGCCTGTGCTAAGTAGATGTGAGGATGCATCCCATGGAGTCTCAAAGGAGAGGTTATGAGATGGGGTGTCAGGAGGGAGGGCTACTGGACAGACACACACACATTCACACACAGTGTCCTGCTGGGAGCCCAGGAGCCCCAGCTGTCCACAGGAGGACTTCTCCCTTGGCACAGCCCTCTTTATAGGCAACCACCAGGGGAAGGGGCTCCTGCAGGCCCACAGCTACAATCTGGATGCCAACTTCCCTCCAGCCAAAGCTATCTGGCCATCACTTCCCTGGGAAGAATGCTGGGAGCCCGCAGCTGCTGACGCACAGCCCTCAGCCGTGGAAGGCCCACATTTGCCACAACCTTTTGGTTTCCCGTGCTGTCTGATACCCATACCAGAAGGTCTTGGGTATCCAGCCCAAAGGGCCCCTCAGGCTCTGAAGCTGCATATAGCTAAATAAAGCTGAGGCCACAGGGGGTGGCAGGGCTGCCAGACCCCAGGAGCAATTTGGCTGTTCTCGGCGATGACGTGGACCTTCCCCCAAAGCTTCAGCAGTTAGCCCCTCGGAGCAAGTCTGAATCATTCCCTCCAAACCTCAACCCCACCAGGCACACGTCATGCCCAGACTCCAGAGGGAGAGAAGGTGGCCCAGTCTCCCTCTCTGGTAGAGATGTTTGGAACACCACAGAGGAAGTCATCCCATGAGCCTGCTGGTCCCAGTCCTGCCACAAACTGAGTGCCCAGTCAGCTTCTCTCTCAAGGCCTCCACTTCTGCATCTGTATTATGGGGACAGTAAAGCCTGCCCTGTTCCCCCAGAAAGTGCCAGGAACTCCCAGAGAAATGAACTCTGGGAGAACTGGAGATGGGACAAAGAACTCTTGTTCTTTGAAAAGCCCAAAGCCAGTCTTGCTGCAGATTTATTTGTTGAGGACTTTAAAAAGAATTTACGGCCCTTTTGCTCCATCTTTGCCATTGCCAGGACACATGACTAGCCGCTAGTGGTCGTCAGTCTTTATAGACAGCTTTCCCAGTCCCCCTTCTCTTAGCATTGGTGAGATAGTGAGAAGCTGGCAGCATGGCAATGGTTAGCCCCATTTCACAGCTAGGAAAACTGAGGTTTGGCTGGTCAAATTTCTCTAGACCATGCAGTAAGCTGGCAACAGGACCAGGATGGAGACCCAGCTCTGGGATCCTTAACTAAATCTTCATCTATTACCAGGACCCTCCAAGTAGCCCTGGACCTCAGTGTTCCACTTGGAAGTGGGAAGTGCAGTGAGGGGTCCACCCAGGGCAGACTGGGAGTGAGTTCTAGAAGACACATGGAGACGGATGTCCCAGAAGATGTGGTGGCTGTCCTAATCTAGAGCATGCTGCAGCGGATCCTCCTTGAGGTATCAGCGCTCATCTAAAAACCCTCAGCCTCCTCCCTCTATCTGGGAGAACCGAGCAGCACTGTCCCAGAATTAAGTCGCCAAAAGTTGTCTAGACAAAGAGATTTTATAGGCCCAATTAACCCCTGCCAGTCAGACTCAGGCACACCTAATAAGGGGCTATATTTAGAGGCTGTCATTATCTGGCTCCCTGGGGAGAAACCTCTACTCTCATTTCACAGACATTTCCTTTCTATGGAAGCTCTGTCACGCCCCCTTCAGCCCGGCATCCTTTTCTGACAGCCTGGAGGTGGAACATCCGGCCATGAGGAGGCGCTGCTGTCCTGTGTAGTCACAGCCCCAGAGGCAGTGTGATGGGCAGCTACTGTAAGAGCAGGGTCAGGAGGGCTCTTGCCTGTCTCCTCTGTCCCACTCTTGTCTATTCTGCAACGCTCAGGGTCTGACAGCTTCACTGTAGTGAGCTGGGGTATCCATCCCAAGACAACACACTATCCCCAGAAAGGGATGTGTGTGTGTGTGTGTGTGTTGTGTTGTGTGTGCAGTCCTATGTACAGGTATTTGAGTACTTGTGCATGTGTGTATGTGTATACACTCCTATGCACGGGTACTCGAGCACTCCTGTATATGTGTAGAGGCCAGAGATCAAGAGATGGTGTGGTGTGTGTGTGTGTGTGTGTGTGTATACACTCCTATGTATGGGTACTTGAGCAACGTACATATGTATGTGTGTATGTGTACACTCCTGTGTATGGGTACTTGAGCACTCACGCATATGTGAGTGTATGTGTATATGTGTGTGCGTGTATACATGTGTGTGTGCACTATGTGTGAGTACTTGAGCACTCATGCATATGTGTAGAGGTCAGAGATCAACCCTGGTGCTTTTCCCAGGCACTACCTACATTGCTTTTGGGAATCAATCTCTCCCTGGCCTGGCTTGCTAATTAGGCTAGACTCCCTGACTACCGAGTCCCTGAGATCCACTCATCTCCACCACCCCATCCCGATGCTGAGGTTGTAAGAATGCACTGCCATTCCTGACTTTTAAATTCAAGTTCCAGGACTCAAACCTGGGTCCTCATTCTTGAGCAATAAGCCCTTTACCAACTGGGCGGGCCATCTCCCCAGCTCAGAAGCCACCATTCTTAGCTTACTATTAGCTGTAAGCCTTTGAGCAGAGAGTTGTACTGATGCCCAAGGCCCAGGGGGCTCCAGGTGTACCAGAAAGCCACACACTGATAGGTGACAGGTGGCCATCTAGGCTTCATCTCAAGACAGGCTCCTGTGGCCTCCTGGGATAGTATTGCCCAGTGGAGATAGGGAATGAGATGTATAGGCCAAGAATGTGCATGTGGGCACCCTCAGAGCCATCCTGTGCCAGTAGAATTCACCACCCACGGGGGACGCTATTGTATATGTGTGTCCCCAACATCACAAGCTGTCCCTCTCCACACCGTGTGTGGCTTTCCCTAGGAACGTGTGTTTGTGAGCAAGGTGTGCTCTTCCTGTGGGGTGGGAGGCTGCAGAGACTCACAAATGAGGTGGCTTCAACAGCAGGTTCTCCCACAGACATGGAGGCACGTCTGTCTCCTTCCTGGCTCTGGGACAGACTTTTTCCTTGATTCTTCTAGATGCCAGGGGCACTTGGTGTTCCCCAGTTGTGGCAATAGCATCTTTGATGGCCTAGCCTCCTCTTCTCCCCGTGTGTCTTCTCTGTGTGTCCTTCATAAAGCATCTGCATAGGTAAGAGGGCCACTGGGATCCTTCAAGTCTATCTCAGGCTGGAGCTTTGCCTTATGTCCATCTGCAAAGGGCCTTCCTCCGCACATCAGACAAGCATAGGTGGTTTACCTGGTCCCTTCCTCCTTCTGGCTGCCTTGACCACCTAAAGTAGACTTAATGAGCCCTGAGCAATGTCCCTCAGCCACGCTGAGCAAGCCAAAGGGCTTCCTCATGAGATGGAACGAGGCTCCTGCAGCTCCCCTGTACTGTGACCACCATCATGCCCTCAGCTTCTCCCCTCCACCACCCCTCGTATGGACGCTTCAGGCCTTCACCTCTGAACCCCTAGACCTGGCACCAGACTTCCCAACTTGGTACTGAAAGCCCAGCTTCCCTCATCAGGAAAGTCCTCCACCCCATTCCTCCTCCCCAGGCACCAACCAAGGCCAGCCTCTGAGGGAAGGAATGCCCCCCAACCACTTGGCTTCTCTTCTCTCCCTTCACAGGTTGGTTGTGGGTGCCCCTCTGGAAACCAATGGCCATCAGAAGACAGGAGATGTGTACAAGTGTCCAGTAACGCAAGGCAACTGCACCAAGCTCAACCTGGGTAAGCCACCACTGGCTTCTTCTTGATGGCCCCTCAGTTACAGAGCAGGGTCTGGCACCGATGTCCGTGGTCACACGGTTGCTCTCAGTCCGTGTTCCATACAGAGCAGACACTGACAAACGTCTACATTGACAGTCACCTGTCCCCTTCCGACTGTTTTGTGAGGTGCATCGCCGGGCTCACACTGCAAATGAGGAAGCCAGCGCTGAGGAGATGGCTCAGACAGTAAAGCACTTGCCTTGCACACATGAGGACCTGGGTTCAAACTCTAAAACCTACATTTAAAAAAAAGCCAGGCATTGTTTTTTTTTTTTTTTTTTTTTTTTTTGCAGTCCCAGTGATGGGCAGGTAGGCTGAGATAGGTATATTCTCAAAAGGCACTGGCTATCCAGCCTAGCATATGTGGAAAGTTCCAGGCCAGTGAAAGACCTGTCGCAAACAAAAGTAGGCAGTGTCTGAGGGAAGACACTGAAGGCTGTGTTCTGACTGCCACATACACACATACACAGAGAAACAGGGAGACAGAGACAGGGATAGACAGAAGAGGAACCTGAGGCCTAAGAGACGGGGCATCTTTTGCTTGGTCACGTAGCTCACCGTTCTACAGAAGCCAACCCAGGTTTATGGCTGGCCACCCTGTAACCGTTGTGCAGGACACAGGCCTTCAGTGTCACACTCTGCATCTTCTAGACCCATCTGCCGCCCATGTGCTCAGGACTTTCAGTCTCCTCAGAACAAATGTGTTTACGTTTCTGATTTTGAAACAGGAGTTTCAGCATCTAGATCTGTGCCTGTGTGTTGTCAACAGCGGGAAGTGACAGAATTAGGAGGCAAGGGGACAGGCCCAGGGCCACCTGGCTAGTAAGCAGCATGCTAGGATTCCAAACCCTTCAGCATGGCCATCCTGCAACCACCACGCAGCTGCGCGCCCAAATGAAGGCTTTTCCTCATGAAAGTGATCTCCAGCCTGTGCTAGAGCTGGGGAGATGCTACACACACACACACACACACACACACACACACACACACACACACACACCCCACTCCACTAAAAACTTCCATCTTGTTCTAAAGGGCAGACAGATAGTGGTTGAGCTTGCTCTGCCCACAAAAGAGACAAAAATCCTACATGGGCCACAAAGCCACAATTCTAGGGCCTTTCCTGGAAGACTGGCCTTCCCATGCATTTTTTCCCTCTTTCAACAGGGTGCCCCTGCCCTAGAAACTCACATGAAGATCCAAGTAGGAGGGACCCAGCAGGGCAGTCGACCCACAAGAAGAGATACTGTAGTTCTAGTGATAAACAGATGGAGGGAAAGGCCACCATCCAAGAGAAATCCCAAAGAGCTTGGATTCCTGGGGTTTCCAGTTGTCTGTCACATGATGCTGCAGGCTCCCAGGAACCCCTGGAGTGAAGAATTCAAACCCCAGCACTGCTGGGGCCTAAGCTTCAGTGAAAACACAGCAGAAGGGAGTCTGGTTGGTGGCTTAAGTGTTCCCATCATCCCCTTCCTGAGGCACAAGCTAAGGAAGACTGACCTCAGAGGGCTTCCCCTCCCAGCTGGACAGTTCCCAGTGTGTCTTCAGGAAGCTTCCATTAGTCTCCGTGCCTCAGTTTCCTCGGGAGTAAAGAGATAGACTTGATGGACCTTAGAATCTATTCTAGATCTGTTCTGCACCCTAAAGAGAATTGAATAGCTGGCTGGGAATGTGACTGTTTGCAGAGGGCCTGCATAGGGTGCACAAAGCCCCGGCTTCCATCTCTAGCATCTAACAGCTGAGGCATTGTTACTGTAATCTTAGCCCTTTTGAAACAGAGACACAAGGACCAGAGGTGCAGGGTCATCCTTGGCTACACAATAATTTCTAGGCCAACCTGGGCTATATCAGACTCTATCAAAAAAAAAAAAAAAGAAAAGAAAGAAAGAAAGAAAGAAAAAAGCATGAACACCTGAGAGAAGCAGGAGGGGAAAAGGGACCTGACAGCAGCTCTGCCTCCACTCCAGGAGAGTCTGTACTGCAGTATAGCTGTCATGGTCACCTCTGTTGTTCTGGCCCTGGCCTGCCCCCGGCCCTACGGACCAGTCCTCTGGAAGCCAGGCCACTCTTCACACATCAGTCTCCAACACAGCACAGTGCAGACTCTCCAGGACTGCAGACTCTCAAAGGCCACATTAGGGAACATGGGCCTCCCTACAGCCGCTTAGGAAAGACAGGTTCCAGCCTTTCCCACTCCTTGTCTCCTAAGTATGTTTGCACACACACCCACACGCATACACAAGCACACACACATATACATGTGCACACACATGCACAGACACATGAACACATGCATGCACACACATACATATGCACACATGCAGGCACACATACATAAACACGTGCACACATGCATATACACACATATACACCTGCACACATGCAGGCACACACACATAGATGTGTGCACACACGCATGCACACACACTTTGCTTCTGAGGACTCCAAGCTCTTTTCCATCCCTTCTGTGTTCTGAAAAGATGCTCTAGAGGCCTTTCATTATGTGCTTGTCCTGTGGTTTCTGTACTGCCACAGAACTACCTGTCCCTACCACAGCTGGCTGAGGCCACCAGCTGCAAGGGGCTGCTCCCTGTGAGGGGCCTTCAGCACATGGCAGGTGGACAGGTGGTTATAAAAGGGGTGCTGGAGGACTAACCTCCGATGGTAAGTGCTGCGGGAAGGGGTGGGTGGGTCCCTGTACCAAGAAAGCCACCTCTGCAGGCACTGTGGATGCCTGGGGTGTAGTTAGTTGGCTGGAGAAGGCAGAGTTCTGGACAAGGAGGTGACAGTGGTGCTGTGGTTTGCTGTGTAGCCTTGTGCAGTTTCTAGGACTCCATGAGTGTCAGTGCATTCATCTACCAGAAAGTGGGGAAGGAAGAAAGATACATCTAAGGAAGATCCATGCTGTCCTCCAGGCAAGCAAGGGCCATGGGCTCACCTCAGGTGACCCACTGCAGCAGGGTTTGGGCAGAGGACAAGCAGATGTGGCTGTGGGCTGAGTGTCTCTCCTCTGCTCCAGGCAGGGTCACTCTGTCCAATGTGTCTGAGAGGAAGGACAACATGCGTCTCGGCCTGAGCCTTGCCACCAACCCCAAGGACAACAGCTTCCTGGTAAGATTATCATCCCACTGCTGACCCCAGCCTTCCCCCTGCACAGACCCGCTGCACAGGGTGTGGGGAGACCTGTGCTAAACAGGTCCTCACACAAGCTTCTGCACACCCCTTGCATGCGTGTCCCTTTCACCCTCCAGATGGCCCATCCCTACACAACACAGGCAGATCCTACATGGGCGTGGGTCTTTCTGTTGACTGGGCCCTTCTTTTCAGTGAACAGTACAGAAAGGTAAAAGGATTGAGCCATCCCTGGAGAGTGACACAGGAGCTGGACTCTCCTTCTTGGTGGCCTTGCCTCCTAGGGAAACTCATCTTTGGCCCTTGGCCAAGAGCCTGACACAGTGGTTTTGGCAACTCCACAGAGCAGAAGCATTCTTTGTCTTCTCTTAGTCAAGTGTCTTTGGACCCCAGCCCTGGAAATTGGTCCAGTAAAGGCCTTTGCAGACAAGAGCCGGCCTAGCGACTCTTGGAAGCCTGCTCCTGCAGATGAAGGGCTTCCTTGGCCCTCATGGGGCGTATATGGAGTGGGCCAGTAGAAGGAGGAAGAGCCACCACCCCAGATTACAGGGTGGAGAATGAAACAGGGATCCAGGCTCCAATGTCACCCATTCCACCTGAAGCCAAGGGCACTGCAGCAAGAGAGAGTTCAGTGAGACTCAGAGAGACTCAGAGACCCCTCACACTAGGAAAGCCTGTACCCATAAAGACATCTGTCTTGGGCTCTGGAGGTTGAGGCTGGGCCCTGTCCAAAGTCCCATGACTGTGCTGTGCTGCTTCGCAGGCCTGCAGCCCTCTCTGGTCTCATGAGTGTGGAAGTTCCTACTATACCACTGGCATGTGCTCACGAGTCAACTCCAACTTTAGGTTCTCCAAGACAGTGGCCCCAGCGCTTCAAAGTGAGTACCTTCATGGGGGCAGTCCAGGGAGGAGGCACAGGGTTCATGGCTACCTTGTACCTATAGAGCATCATGCGGGCTCAGTGACTGCTTCAGCCCACTGGATGATCCGAAAGGAGTGAGTCACTTCTCCTAACATGGCAGAGGAGTCCCTTCTAGCTGGGCCACTGTAAGGGTCTCATCCCAGGCTGTTCTCCCCCACAGTGTGATGGTAACAAATTAGCTAAATTTATGAAAACCATTCCGGCATCCATAGAAACTCCCTGTAGAATTTTGAACGTGGAGGAGGTTGCCAGGCCACCATGTACAACAAGCCAGGCTGGGGCATCGTTCATTTAGACTGCAGTGTGAATTGCTGGTCCTTGACATCCTGCAGTGCAGAAGCCCATGAGTGGAGAGCCAAGGAGAACAGAAATAACCTGGGTGACAGTTCCACCAAGTCAGCGCTCCTGGGCAACTTGCCCAGAGCCTCGTGGACACAAAGCCTACCCCTCCCTCCCAAGTAAACTTGGGGAGCTAGAAGCCTAGACTTCTTGGCTCTGAGCCTCACCATTTCCTCTGGGCTAAACACCCTCAGCAAGCAGCTGTTGCCTGTTTATAGAGGGTGAGGGAATTAGCACCTCTGGCTCAGGCAGCCTCCCCTCAACACCCATTGCTGGGGGAAGGGAAAGGGTAAACATTGCCTAGTCAGCTGACATCTGTGGGGTGGGGAGGCATGGAGTCCGTTCACACAGCATTCCAGGCAGCTCCAGGGCACAGCGAATGGTCCAGGGGGTGGAGCATCATAGCCCTGACATTGCTGTCTACTGCTGTCAGAGCCATCCTGCCCTGGCCTGGGGCATCAATCTCCTGGGACTCGGCAAATGTAGATTCCAAGATACCCTTTATGTAGTTTCTAACGAAGAGGGGCTTGGAAAAGGCTGAGGAGGGGTCTGCCATGTTTAAGGACCACAGACCTAGGTAAGACAGGGGAGATGGCTCAGTCAGCAAAGTGCCTACCATACAAATGTGAAGTCCTGAGTTCCAACCCCAGCACCCACGTCAAAAGTTGAGCTTGGTGGCATGTGCCTGTCGCCCCAGCACAGAGGAGATTCCCTGAGGCTGGCTGGCCAAGTCAGCCTAGCAAAATCAGAGAGCTGCCAGTTCAGTGAGAGACCCTGCCTCAAAAAGATAAGGTGGAGAGAGATTGAAAAAGACAGCTGATGTCAACACACACCCATACACATGTACACACACACACACACACACACACACACACACACATACATACATATACTAAAAGCCTGCAGACCTGTAAACAGGTTCTTTCCTGTTTATTTTTAAGAATTTTAAGACATATTTTAAGTATTTATTTATTAAACTGATCGATCGATTGATTGATTTTTTTTTCTTCTTGTTTGTTTTGGTTTGTATGGTTGGTTTGGGTTTTGGTTTTGATTTTTTGAGACAGGATCTCTACATTCCCCTGACTGTTCTAGAATTCACTGATCTTGAACCCACAGAGATGCACCTGCCTTGGCCTCCCAAGTACTGGGATTAAAGACTTGTGCCACCACGCCCAGCAAAATTTATTTTTATTCCATATGTATGAATATTTTGCCTGCATGCAGGTATGTATACAATGTGCATGCCCGGTTCCCGTAGAGGCCAGAAGATGGCAATGAATCCCCTAGACTTGGAGTTACAGATGGTTAAGCTAGTATGTGGGTACTTGGAACTGAACCCAGATCCTCTGTAACAGCAACAAGTACTCTTAAGCACTCTCAAGCATCTCTCCAGCCTCCACTACACAAGCTGTCTTTTTAAAAACAATAAAATTAAAAGAGAATCAAAATAATAAATTTCATGTCTCAGTGAGAGACTATTTCAAAACCCAAAGTGCGTGACTGCGGAGAAGAAAGAATATCCAGGTTGAGAGGAAGAGAAAGAAACAGAGACAGAAAGAGAACAAACTGGGCACAGTGTCACGATCTGTAATCCCAGCACTGAGGGAGTAGGGGCAGGAGGATCAGGAGCCCAAGGTAACCTCAGCTAAAGAGCTAGTTCCTGGCCAGCCTGGCCAATGGGAGATCTTGCCTTTAAGAAAAGGAGTAAAAATAGGATCATCTAAGGCTTACTGAGCTCTTCTCTTTAGAAACATCTTCCCATTAACCCTTAATGGCAACTCTTAGTTTAGTTATTATGCTGCTCTTCCAGCACAGAAACCTGAAAGTGACTGCCCTCAGGCCACACAGCGGGAGAGTAGCAAGGCCAAGAGCTACAAGCTGATGCCAGACAGCACATTCCCAGTCTTTCATTGATGATAAAACATGAAATCCATTCATCCAAGTTGCTAGTGGAAGACACCTCTCCATAGCAGTAAAGGAAACAGCCCCAAGGCCCTGATTCCGGCAATGGCAGTGGCCAGGGAAGCATTGATCAGTCAATAACCATCAGTCTCTGATGCAGAGCAAAGAGATCAGGTTCAATTTCCGCTCTGTTCAAACAGCCCACCAGGTAGTGATATGGAACCAGGACATCCTAGCTGCCTTGCTTATATGACTCCAATAAATGTCTAGCCTGAGGACAACTCTCCGTGCAGGAGATGACAGATATCCGCAATCATTCTTCCGTTGGTCTCTAAAAGATTATTTAGAACATAAGAGATTTGGGACTAGGGGCATAGCTCAGCTGGTGAAGTGCTCACCCTGTGAGCATTAGGCCTGGGGCTCTAGCCCCTGTGTAGAAAGCCAGACATGATGATGCTCAATTCCAGCACTGAGGAAGCCGAGACAGGACAGACACCTGGGGCTTACTGCCAGCCCTCCAAGCTCACAATAATAAAAATAAGAAAAGTATTCTATAGGACAGACCCTGCTAAAAAAAAAAAAAAAAAAGAAAAGAAAGAAAGAAAAAGAAAAAGAAATAAGGTGAATTGCTCCTGAGAAATGACACTTGAGACTGACCTCTGACCTCTATACACATACACATACAGACACGCACCAACACATACACACAAATAAAGGTTTCTTTAAGTGAGTAAGAATGTTAGAGATTTATGGACACTGGTTCCTTGATTGTATCTCTTCTTCCAGGGTGCCAAACTTACATGGACATCGTCATTGTCCTGGATGGCTCCAACAGCATCTACCCCTGGGTGGAGGTCCAACACTTTCTCATCAATATTCTGAAAAAGTTCTACATTGGCCCTGGCCAGATCCAGGTGAGTATCTCCAGGGCTTGCCTCTGCTGAGAAAGATCCCTGAAAACCCACAGTCTGAGTGACCCCATAGCTCTGGGCAGCATCTTCCCATGGAAGGGTAGGAGCTGGTAAGCCCAGCCAGCCCTGGGACTTGCTGCCTCAGGTGCCCATTTCTGGTGGGCACACTGAGGATGCCTTCAAAGATGACCAGCTAGAGAGTCAGAAGTCAGGAAAGGTGGGGGAGGCATAGAAAGGGTGTGTAGAGAGGCTGGGGAACATCAGGCATGGGGATGCTGGGGAGAATGGACTTGGAGTAGATTCTAGCTGCCAGCACATCTGGGAAACATTGGTGGATAAGGGCTACATTTATTTCCCAGTATTCTGGCTGGGTGAGGACTAAGAGACAGAAGTGCCAAAGTAGCAGGTGTCAATTCTAATAAATTCTTTTCATGCCAGAAGAGAATCCATGCCAAAATGCCAGGCATGGTGGTGTGTTTATAATCCCAGTGCCGGGAAGGCAGAGGCCAGTCAGTCTGGCCTAATTGGTGAGCCCCAAGTCAATGAGATACCCTGTCACAAAAGAGGTGGGTGGCCATCCTGAAGATGACACCTGAAAGTTTCCTCCAGCTTCTCCAATATCACACATGCAAACACATACACAGCCCACACACATACACATACCTCACACACATGTACCACACACTACATGCATACACATCCACATCCACATACAACACACACACATATACCAAACACACTGCACACACATAGAAATACACATACAACACACTCAACACACACACAAAGGTTTTCTTAAGAAACCTTGTAGCTAATAGTGTTGGTAAAAGGGAACCAGGTCCTACAGTGACAAGCCCTCTCCCACCAGAAGATGGTCTTTGATGCACTGGGGTAAGCAGCCAACATTCAAAGGGTTCTTGGACCCAATAAACTTGGTGAGCCCAGTCAACAGTAATACTATCACCAAGTCCCTGAAACCAGTCTCTATAGCTTGGTGTTTATATTTTGAAGCTATTAGTAGTGTTGAAACATTATCCACTATGAAAATATCAGACCTCTTCTCACCCAAGTTTGAGGGACTCTTTGTTATAGAGTTTGGTCAACAGCCCTATAGTCCTGGTAAATTCTGATAAACCCATACACTGCTCCTGATAAATTCTGGGGAGTGGGGATCTGGGACGGGGTTGGAAGTGGGGCCTGGGGTATAGGGATGTATGTGCATGTGTTCATGTACATATGTGCATATAAACATGCAAGTGTGTGTGTGCGTGTGCGTGCGCATGTGTGTGTGTGTGTGTAAGCCAGAAGTTGATGCCAGGTGTCCATTTCTGACGCTGGGTCTCTCCTTGAACCTGTAGCTCACCAGTTTGGCTGGGCCGACTGGCCAGAGAACTCCAGGGATCCACCAGTTTCTGCCTTGCAGATACCACCACACACAGCTTTTAAATGGGCACTGATAATCTAAACTGTCCTTGCACGGCAAGCACTATATCGACTGGGGCTCTCCCCGGTCCCAGCTCCTGATACCTTAGACTTCTAGGCTGTGTTCATTCTCCATCTTCTTAAGGAAAGATGTTCAACCCGATGAGCCTTCCCTCTCATCACCAAGTCCCTTTCTTCCTGTGCCCCTGATTTGTTCTATCAAGCCATCCGTTCGTCCTCAGAACAACCTGTTTGGTTTCCTCTGGGAAGGACTCCTGGGAGAGGGGACCCTCACAAATGGAAGTCTGAGCATCATGGTTCTGCTACCCTCTGCTTTGGTTTGCAGGTTGGAATAGTTCAGTATGGAGAAGATGCGGTACATGAGTTCCACCTTAATGACTACAAATCTGTAAAGGACGTGGTGGAAGCCGCCAGCCACATTGAGCAGAGAGGAGGGACAGAGACCCGCACAGCATTTGGCATTGAATTTGCACGGTAAAAAAAAAAAAAAAAAAAAAAAGTGTGTGTGTGTGTGTGTGTGCATATATATGTATGTAAATCTCAGATATTGTTTGGGCTATTCCTGCTGTGTTCCCACCATTTGGTGCTTTCAAACAGCCAAGTTCTGACGATGGGTTGGGCTTAGTTGCTTAGTTCTCTCTTGGGTCCTCTCACCTGGTTATAATCTGGTATCTTCTTGAATGAGTGGCTGTTGCCTGAAAGTTTGCCTAGGCTAAAAATACCAGTCAGCACATTCATGTTGTCATCAACAAGAGCAAAGGGGGACTGGTGATCTAAGTTGCCAACTGTGGCCATCTGGCTTGGTTTTCCAATACTATTACAGTGGACTCTTGTCTTCTTGAAGGAGAGAATTTGATCGAGATATATACACAGATTAGACAAAAGTTTACTTAGCAAAGCAAATCAAGCACCCCGAAGCAAGGCTGAAGTGGGCTAAGGAAAGCATTTACCTGAGGCTGTCTCAGAGTTTCAGTGGTTTAGACCATGGTCATCATGGCAGGGAGCATGGTGGCATACAGACAGACATGGTGCTGGAGAAGTAGTTGAGAGTTCTACCTCTGGATCCACAGACAGCAGAAAGAGAGAGCCACTAGCTTGGGCTTTTGAAACCTCAATGCCCACACACAGTGATGTGCTGTCTCTAACAAGGCTACACCTCCTAATCCTTTCAAACAGTGCCACTCCCTAAGCATTCAAATATATGAAGCTATGGGGCCATTCTTATTCAAACCACCACAGATCAGATCTCCCTTGTAGGGAATTTCTTCCCATGAGTCTCATAGAAGGGGGACAGGTGTCAAAATCACAATGCAAGTGATATTGCAATGGGGACCCTGCAGTGGTGCACATGTGTGGGTTGATGACCTGAACCTTAGTTTCTGCCTAACTGCAGCTTCAAGGATAGTTTACCATAAAGGGGTATTCTGACCATTAGTGTAGACAGCTGCCTAAACCCAGCCGCAGTCTTCCTCAGTTACTCCAAAGCTAACTCCTTTGCCTACTTGATCCTAATACCAGGGCACTGGGGAGGTCACGAGAGACCCAGCAGGAACTGGGAGACTGCCTATGACCTAACCAACGGGCCTCAGAATGTGAATTTCAATACATTCCATTACCCAAGCAAGTTACCAAAGGCCAGGCCCTACCCAAAGGTGTGATTCTGCCTCTTGATGGAGGAATGGCCAGGCCAAATGGAAGAAAGACATTTGGAGAGGACAGTAGCATGCAGCCAACTTTGGAAAATGTTCTGTCATAGTCTGTAGACTATGGAAAGCATGAGGGTTTGAGGATGAAGCACAGCTGGAGAGTACTTGCCTAGTGTGCATGAAGCCCTAAGTTTGATCCCCACTACATTAACTAGACTTGGTAGTGGAAGCCTGTAACACCAGGCTGGAGGTACAGATGAGAAAGTGTTTGCCTAATGTGGGTAAAGCCCTGGCTTCAGTCCTGAGGACCACAGGAAGAAAGGAAGGAAGAAGGGAGGGAGGGAGGGAGGGAGGAAGGGAGGAAGGGAGGAAGGGAAGAGGAAGGAATGAATAAAGGAAGGAAAGAAGGTATAAGAAAAGCTTGTTGGTTCTGAGCACAGAGTCTGTCTAAATAGTGTGTGTCATTGGTGGCATATAAAGAACACAGTTAAATCTAACCTGTCAGGTGGTAAAGAGACTGATTTACTTAGAACTCACACCAGAACACACTCAATGTCTGTCACCTCAAGATGTCCACATGGGAATTCACAAGCTTTTTCTATTGATGTCACTGTTGAATGCCCTCTGTTTACCCCCAATAAAATCAGCTAAAATGAAAGGTTTTATGATCCAAGGCCTAGGCACCTGCATTGACAAGGTGAAAGTCACTGTAATTGAATATGTGTAAACTGAATATGTCTAAATTGGAACGTGATTGCACGTGGTCAGGAGATCACGACTTTTCCAACCCCATGACTCCTCTGATGACGTCACCACTCAGTTCCTGTGCTTCTCTTTGTGAACAGCACTTGTCCAGTCTCTGCCTAAGCATGCAGTCCTCCACTCAAAGATGGCTCTCTAGTCTTCCTCTCAGAGAACAGGCTCTGCCTAAGCAAGCAGTCCTCCACTCAAAGATGGCTCTCTAGTCTTCCTCTCAGAGAACAGGCCATCACTGGAATGACAACTGTGACCACAGGCCCTTCTGATGACAATGACAGAAGCCAGTGACCTTGAGGGGCTGTCACTTTCCTACTGTGAAGCTAAATGACTAGTGTGGGGATAAAGCTCACTGATTTGGGTTCATTTTGCAGCCAACCAACTTCAAGTCCATGACATACATGTGACTCACAGGACAATTTGAGCCACTCATAACTCATGAGTGCTACTGAGGTCGCAATCTCCACCTCCAGTAAAGTTTGAATTCTAGCTTTGGAACCTGCAATGTTTAGGTCCCAAATTATAGCCAATATTAATGATGGATGGATGGATGGATGGATGGATGGATGGATGGATGGATGGATGGATTTGCAGATCTTAAGATGGAACCCATGGCCTTATTATTCTATACAAGTGTTCTGCAACTGAGTTGTACTTCCAGTCTTATTGTATTTCTTGATAAAAAAAGGTCTTGCTGCATAGTCCAGGCTAGCCTCAAGCCTCCAAGTAGCTACAATTACAGGTTTGTGCTACCTGGCACTCACAAGCTTTTTAAGGTGAACATTTTTCTCTCTTTACTCGGTTGTCTCCAATTCACTCTGTTGTGCCTTTGGTTTGGTTTTGTTGTTGTTGTTGTTGTTTGTTTTTTGTTTTGTCTGTTTTTTTTTCTGTGAAACTGCTATCAGGCCAAGATCTAAGCCACAGAGTCAAGGGGTCACAACGGTAGAAACGGTAGTTCCTGGACTTGGTGGCTTCCAACCAGCATAGAGCAAGTGTTAACTCAAGTTTGAGAGGCATGACCTCCACCAGGGAGACCTGTCAATAGGGAGGCAGGGTAGATGCCAGAGAGCGACCTTGAGCAGAGCTGAGGGTGCTGACCCACCAAGGGAGTGCAAGAGGGCATCATGGGTTGAGTAGGCAGCCCTGAGGCTCAGTAAATGCCCAGGACCTTCTAGAATCAGCAAAGGGCTCAGTGTGTGCAGAGGGGCGTGAACAGCTCACAGAGATGATGGGAGGACCACCAAAAATCTGGTTTACCCAAGACCTAGGCCTTGGAATGGGAAGATAGTTCAGCAGCTAGGAGCACTGGTTCCTCTCAGAGAGGACCCAGGTTCAGCTCCTAGCACCCACCTCATGGCTTATAACCATCTGCAACTCAGTTCCAGGGAATCAGATGCCCTCTTCCGACAACCTCAGGCACCAAGCACGTACATGGCACACACACACACACATACATGCAAACACACATAAATAAAAAAATAAAAAAGGGGAGAGAAGAGAGAGAGGTGAGAGAGAGAGAAAGCTAGTTAGTTCTGGGCCTTCCTTGAGAAAAATGTAGCCAACGCTGGTTAGAGCAAGAAACTGGCTGTATTTCCATGATTGTCTGTTTGCTAGAATGGTGCCACCTGTTGCAAGGTATACAATTCTCATTGTTCTCAAGGAATTTATAATCTAATTTACAAAGGAGCAAATACCTTTACATAACACAAAATCACAAAGAAAAGAAATATTTTCTGTGAATTTGGTATTTGCTATTTCCACAAATAGAGTGGAAGGTGGTGTTGATGGGAGAAGTCAGAGTTTGTGCAGCTTCACCCCACATGTGCTGTGGGTCAGAGGTTAGGGTGTTCAATTACCGGGCACCTCACCTTCTCAGTCCTTAGGGAAGTGGTGGGAACGTTCAGTAGACTTTAAGAATATATCAGTGTCAGGCTAGGGAGATGCGAGTCAGGATTTCTATTGCTGTGATGAAACAGCATGACCAAAGAGCAAACTGGGGAGAAAAATGTTTATTTGGATTACACTTTCAAATAATAGTCCACCATTGGAGGAAGTCAGAACAGAAACTCAAGCAGAGCAGGAACCTGGAGGCAGGAGCTGATGCAGAGGCCATGGAGGGGTGCTGCTTACTGGCTTGCTCCACATGGCTGCTCAGCCTGCTTTCTTATAGAAACCAGGACCAGCAGCCCAGGGACGGCCCCACCCATGGGCTGGGACCTCCTCCATTGATCCCTTATTGATAAAAATGCCTTTTAACTAAATCATGGAGGCATTTCCTCAACTGAGGCGCCTTCCTCTCTGATGATGTCAGCTAGTGTCAAGTTGACACACAAAACCAGCCAGTATAACTGCCCCTTGTCAACTTGGCACACAAATACATCACTATTAATCCACAATCCACCCTTTTTTATTCATTCCCAAGATCTCACATTAAAATTATAATTTTAAAAGTCCCACAGTCTTTACAAATTCAAGCACAGTAAAAGTCCTGACTCTTTAAAATATCCAATCTCTTTAAAAGTTCAAATCTTTCATCTGTAGGCTCCCTTAAAAGTCAAAATTAAATTAAATGTTTTCTTTAACAGAGAAGAATCAGGGCATCATCACAATTTGAACCAAGCAAAACCAAACTCCAACAGTGCAAATAACTCATTGTCCAATTATCTGGGATTCACCCATGATCTCTGGACTCCTGCAAAGGGCTTGGATCACTTCTCCATCTCTGCCCTCTGCAGCACAGTTTGTCTTCTAGGCTCCAGCTGGCCCGATTCTACTGCTGCTACTGTTCTTGGTTGTCTTCCCATGGTACTGCTATCTTCAAAATGCTGGGCTCCCTAACAGCAACTGGGATGCACTTAACCAGTAGCCTTCCATAGAGGCTCTCTTTACAGCGCCTCGCCTCAACTTCTCCGCATGACCCCTTCAATCCTGGGTCTTCAACTGCACTGAGGCTGCACCGTCACCAATGGCCTCTCCTGCCCTCTCACAGTGCCAAGTGTCCGCTGCTATCCATGACCCCTTCATGCTTCCAAAACCAGTACCACCTGGGTGATGCTTACACATTACCAGGTCCAGCTGCCAACACGAGGTTGAGGTTCATAGCCACCTCAACGACGCTGGTCTCTTCTTCATCACTGCTAATTTCTTAGAACCAGCATCAGTTGTCCCAGTAATGTAAAGGTTTCACGTTTGTGTTCCTGGTATCTTGTTAATCACAAGCTGATTCTTGCTAACCAGAACCACAAAATCTTAATTCAAAATAACAAATGGCCCTGATAGTCTTTAAACCCCCTCTGAACCATCACAAGCCAGACCTCCATCTTCTGCACTGCTCTCAATGTTCTTACCTTCCGAGCTCCCACAGAGCATCCCACAAAGTTCTTAACACTCAATGGCTCTTCAGCCCTAAGTTCCAAAGTCTTCCACAGTCCTCCCCTAAACATGATGAGGTCTGTCACAACAATACCCCCACTATGCTGGTACCAATTTCAGTCTTAGGGTTTCTATGGCTGTGACAAAACACCGTGACCAAAGAGCAAGCTGAGAAGGAAAGAGTTTATCTGGTTTACACTTCTAGATCATAGTCCATCATTGGAGGAAGTCAGAACAGGAACTCAAGCAGAGCAGGAACCTGGAGGCTGGAGCTGTTCAAGCAGAGGCCATGGAGGAGAGCTTGCTTCCTCTGGCTTGCTCAGTCTGCTTTCTTACAGCTGGAGCTCATGGAGGCATTTCCTCAACTGAGGCTTCTTCCTCTCTGACGACTCTAGCTTGTGTCAAGTTGACACAAACAACCAACCAGTATAGCTAGATGCTCAGCAGGCAAAGTGGCCTGCTGTACAAGTACAAGGGCTAGAATTCAGGTCCCCAGAACCCATACAAATGCCGGGTGGACCTGGGGGGCCTAACTATAATCCCAGTGGGAGGCAGAGATGAGGGATCCCTAGCACAAGCTGGCTAGCTAGACAAGTCAAAGACCCTGCCTCCATATGTAAGGTGTAAGAGTGATGGAGAAAGACTCTGATGTCAATCTCTGGTGTACACACATACATGCACTCAAACATGTTGAAGACACACACACATATGATTCCATACCCCACATAGAAAAAATACAAAAGAAAAGAGAAGGAAGGAAAGAAGGAAGAAAGTAAGGAAAAACGTCAATGTCCAGGCCATACCCCCTGAAGTGTCTGGGTCTGGATAGGACCCAAGCATCAAAAATTGTTTAAACCTCCCACCAAGAGATTCTGACATGCAGCTGGGTCTCTGAGTCACTGACTTATCCTAGTCAGGTTTGCTGCCCCATAGTCTCCCCTCCTCCCTATTCCTCTGCCTACCATACAGCAGGACTGGGACTCCAAGAGGGCATTGCACTTTTTAAAAGCAACAGATCCAGAGCTGGGGAAATGACTCAGTTGGTAGAGTGTTTGCCACACGAGCATGAGGACTTGCGCTGAGCTCATCAGCACCCACAGCACTGGCTACACACACCTATAGTCCCAGTGCTTGGGAAACGGAGACAGGTGGATTCTAGCAGCTACTGTGTTCAACAAAAGACCAAGTCTCAAAAAGATATGATGGGGAATGACAGAGATGCCCAGTGTCAGCTTCTAGCTTCTACATGCAAATGTTCACTCCCACACATAAGCTTTGGACATGTACACACATGCACATACATATCCAAGACCCAGCTGACCAACTAGTACAAGAGCACTGTGATGCAGACTTTGAGCTGCTGGGGTGCCCACAGTTGCAGCTTCCTTGACTGACCCCTAGAGGAAATCAGTCTGTCCTGTTCCCATATCGCTCTTCTGACCAATCCCTGCATCGATCTGGTTCCAGTTCAGAGGCTTTCCAGAAGGGTGGAAGGAAAGGGGCCAAGAAGGTGATGATTGTCATCACAGATGGGGAATCCCATGACAGCCCAGACCTGGAGAAAGTGATCCGGCAAAGCGAGAAGGACAATGTGACCAGATACGCAGTGGCCGTAAGTCCTACCCCTAGGAGAGGGACGGGAGGAGCAGTTGGCTACTCTCAGAGGCTCTGCCCTCAAACCCCCAGAGATTCCCAGGAGCTGCCTTCCTAGCAAAGGCACAGCAAGCTGTGTCCTCCTCTGAAGAACAAGTGGAGTATGCGAGAGGCCCTGGGTTCCATTCCCAGCAATGTTTAAAACCAGATGTGGTGGTGCATCCCACCACATTCTCAGCTCTAGGGAAGCAAGGTGGGAAGAGCAGAAATTCAAGGTCACCTTTGGCTGCAGGGCAAGTGCTCCTCCAGTTGGCTGGGGCTACTTTTGTTTCTAAATTGACTCTTAACATTGTACGTGTGTACGCAGACATGTGTAGGTTTCCACAGACATGTGTGGGATTCCATTTTTCTCCTTTTTCCAGGGAGTTTAAAGAAAAAAAAGGACTCCCAGTCCTTCCAGATTCCAGAACCCCAACTAATCTCAAGGGTCTTATCTGGTACCCCCAAAGAGTACCGTTTCCAAATGCCAGTGGTACCTTGAGAAAGGCTCAAGCTGTAGCCCACCTCCTTAGTCCTGTAGTCCTTAGGGCCTGGGGTTGTGGGTGTGTGGAAAAGTCAGTACTATGTCCTGGTTTGTCGTCCCTGCCCCTGTTCCCTGGCAGGTCTTGGGCTACTACAACCGCAGGGGGATCAATCCAGAAACTTTTCTAAAGGAAATCAAATACATTGCAAGCGACCCTGATGACAAGCACTTCTTCAACGTCACAGATGAGGCGGCCCTGAAGGACATTGTCGATGCCCTTGGGGACAGGATCTTCAGCTTGGAAGGTGACCGGCTCATGGATTTACACCTCGGTCCAAGGACTATAATTTCATAGATCACATTGGCTTAGCAAAAACCACTGTCTGACCCAAACTGCCCACTGATGGGCACCACTCTGTGTTGGCACTAACTGGGCTGAGTTTTCTGAGATTCAATTGAGGACATTGGTGGGGGGGAGGGCATGTTTGAACTAGGGTTACCAGACTTAGCAAACATGTAAAAGAAGTGTTTATGACAGATTTACACTGAAAAATTATGCATTGTTTTCCAAAGTTCAGATTTCACTGACTATGTTATATTTTATCTGATAACCCCAGTTTGAACCCAACAGGCCTTGCTCCATTTCCTGACAATGGTCCTGCATGTTCTCACAGAACCTACTGGTCCTCATTCTACCACCTTTGTGAAAATCAAAACAGTAGTTTGAGGCTGGGAATGTAGCTCAGTTGGGAGAGCACTTACCTAGCATGCATGAAGCCCTGGCTTCAGTCTCCAGGATTGCATAGAACCAGGCATAGGGTGCTTGCCTGCAACCCCAGTACTCAGGAGGTGGTTGCGGAAGATACAGAATCAGGACACCCTCAGATAAACAGTGAGCCTGGGCTATAACAAACCATTTCAAAAAACAGGAACATGATTTAATTCTCCAGTAGAGTGGCATGTGTGTGTGTGGTGGGGGGAGCTCTGCAAAGAATCCCATCTGCAGAGATCTCGTTCTTGTTGTATCTGTCTGTGGCAGACTGTTCTCACGTGGGGAATCTCAGCATCTAGGTGGGAGGGGAGGAGAGAAATAACAGGCAAAGAGTATCCCAGAGCTTGAGAAGTCAGCAATGTGTTGAAATTTGTGCAAAGAGACCATCATGGCTCTCCCACGCTTGGACTTGGGCTCTGACACAGCCCCGGAACTCACAGAGTCAAACCAGCGCTCTCCCTAGTGAATGGTCACTTTCGGTGGTGAGAATGTGGTCTGATGGCTCATTCAAAGGCTGCTTTCAGCACATATGGCCTTTCTTGTGTGGATCCACAGTGGCGCCAAGCCTCCGTTAATGTTTAGAGACCAGCAACCAAATCCTGTGACCGATGGGAATGAGCAGAAGGAGTAGTACTTCTTTCCCAAAACCTACATGAATTTCACACGTTTTCATTTGATACCCCACCCCCAACTACATGCACACTTCAACAACCATTTGTAGCGCACATGTTTCGGCAGCATGGTCTACCCCAGGCTCTTTGCAGCACTGAGTGACTCTGCAGGTGTGCACAGGCTTGCACACACACACACACACACACACGTATGTGTGCATGCACTTTGATAGTCATTATTAATACCCAAAAGCAGGGTGATGATGAGGCAGTACAGGGCCTGCTCAGAAAAAGAACCCCAGTTCCCATGATGCCCCAGGACACAGGACCCATGGACTAACCGGTCATGCACAGAGCTAACATCTTCTCACTGCTGTTTTAGGCACCAACAAGAACGAAACCTCTTTTGGACTGGAGATGTCACAGACGGGCTTTTCCTCGCATGTGGTAGAGGTACAGGACCCTCCCTCTCCCTCCTCCCTCTCTCTTTCCTTACTCATCCAAGTCTGTCTGCTGTCCCACCTTTTATGGCTCTCCCGTGTCTTTTTCAGTGTCTCTTTGCCTCCTAGAATCTTCTAAAGACTGGAATGGGGAAGTTAAGGTCTTCAACTTATTCCTAGTGTCTTCTGCCTGCTTCAGAAGCCAGCTCACTATACATGTTACAGAGAGAGAGAGAGAGAGAGAGAGAGAGAGAGAGAGAGAGAGAGAGGGAGGGAGGCAAGAAGCAGAGTGGGTGTGTGTGGGGGTATCTCACAGGGCCTAAAGTCTCATTCAGTCCATAGAAACCCACACAATCAGGTCATATGACAAAATCAAACAGCAAGTACCTGATAGCATCAGTCTGAGGTGACCTGTACCAGCTAGGGCAGAGCCTGTACCCATTTCGGGAAGGTGTCTGTAGCTCCCAGCTCCATCAGGAGGCTGCAAAACCCATCTCTGTTCAGACTCTGCATTGGACTGCAACAGCCCCAGGTGTGCCTTGCCCACGAAGGACAGGCTGCTGGTGTCACTAACAACACGTGGTGTCAGGGGCTTAACCTAAGGGAGCCTGGACCCTCATGGACGGACAAACTCAGTGTTTTGGGAAACATTTTATAGACTGTCACATCCTGGGGGCTCCATGTGGGAAGTATGTCAGCCCCGAGAGTATTACCAGTGCATGCTCCTCCTCCAGGATGTATGCTTCAGACAACAGGTGTCTTGGTTGTGTGTGTGTGTACACTCCGTGTTCAGGAAAGGTCTGCAGGCCCACAATGATTACACATCCCTCTGTCATCCCCCACATCTTCTTGAACCCTTCTGGGATGTGGGCAGGGCAGGATTCCTGGTTCCCATCCTGCAGGTAAAGAAAGAACGGATTGAGCAATGGGCAGCTGCTCCAAGAGGGGCTCCCTGGAGCTCTGAGTAAGAGATCCCAGATTGGAGAGAGGGGCTCGTGCATGCCAAGCAGCAGGCAGATGTTTGGAAATGTGGCGTATGCACAGATTTTTGCCAGGCCCCATCTGTACAGTATCAAGTCCACTGAGGTGAATACAGCAAGATGTGAGCATGCTTTTCCCACCATCCCAACAGCCCCTGGCCAGGTGCACAGCCCTGTAAACTTTCCCCAGGGGTCCCCGCACCTTATTTTATGCTGAAAAGAGCCCTGTAGGGTCTGCAAGGGTGACAGTCATCCTGATTTAGGTGGCTGGGTCCCCTGGTCTTTTAAGTGCCTTCTTATGGCTGGGATTCAGGAGGAGCAGAGGTGGAGCTGGGCCACCAGGAGGCAGGAGCTTACATTTACATGAGGTCAGACAGCCAATCCCTGCTCAGTACTATCCCTGCTGTACTGTCTCTGGGGACAGGGCAAGATTGAGGATCTGATTTTAAATACCCAGCACTGCTGCATATACCCATAATTCCAGCATTGGGAGAGAGAGATGGGTGGACCATGAGAGCTCACTGGCTGGCATTCCTAGCCAAGTGATCAGCTTCCAGTCCAGTGAGAGACCGCTGTCTCAAGGCAGAAAGGTCAGCAGTGACAGAGAAAGACATCTGATATTCTGCTCTGGCCTCCGAATGCACAGGCATTGGCATGGGCGTGCCCTCCTGCATACTCACACGCATGCACCCGCCACACAGAAAGGGCAGCAGGGGTGGGGGGTAGGGGGGACCGAATACATCAAGAAGATACAACTTTATGAAGAGCAGAGAGCATTGATTAAGATGCAGCTGAAATACCAAAAGGAATCAGCAGTGAGCCTTGCCACCCAAAATCAGCCTACAAACTACCAAAACAACAGGCCTCAGCTTTAACAGTAGGATGAGGAGAGCTATAGCTGCCTCCCAGGAACCAAGTCTAGAGCTCCAAGGCCTAGGAGGAAATTATAAACAGTTGACGCCACTTGTGGGAAGCCCTAGAGAACTCTTCCATGGGAGGAACATCACTTTGACCCTCTGTAGTAACACTCTACCACCACCCTGAACTGAGATGGCCAAGGATGTCTCCAGGTGTCATGGCGTGGCGGTGGAGGGTTGTGGGGGCGGGGAGGGGGGGCACACGACTGTCCCTGCAGTGAAGGCCACCCAGGTAGAGATACCCTGGGGCTGTGTCATGAAAGCTCAGTGGCCCCATAAATCTAGGGTGGCCTGGAAGCCATAAGTCAGGGAATCCAGATAGGCCCATGAGGAAACATTGGATGCCAGATGCCAGTCTTTCCTAGATGATTCACTGTCACTTCCCAGCTGGGCCACATGCCTGGCGTCCCCCACCAAAGTTCTGGCCTTTTTCCCAGGATATTCTAGGTTTTTCCCCCAGATTTCGGATGTCTGGGGCCCTCAGCTGGGAAAGATTGTGACCTGGGAAGATTTGTTTTGATGCCCTTCATGAACACACTTCCTAGTACACCTGTCCCCAACAAATCCATTTTGGGGAAAGGTCTCCCACTGAGGACCCAAGGTCTATCTGTGGCCAAGATACAATGGCATAGGTGAGATGAGAGCTCGCCTTGGCCCTCACTCCTAAGTCCAGGGTAGTTCTCAAACCCTACACAGGCAGGATGGAAAAGGCCCTCCCAGCAGGGCCAGGCACCTGGGTGGAGTCGGCCTATCTCAGCATACCAGAGGTCCCTGCTCAGCAAGGCTACAATACCTCTTCAAAACCCTCCCCAGAAGTCAAGAAGTCTAGCATGCAGTCACAAACTCGGACTCAGCAAAGAGACAGGAAGAAAGGGTGGCCCACCTCCTGGAGGGGTTCAGGTAGAAAACCAGAAGCAGGAGCCATGTGGGGCTTGGGAAAACCAGTGGGGGCTTTTCTTGCTGCCCACCTACCCTCTGGTCAAAGACCCAGCCCCACCCAGACTTGCTGTGTGACTTTGGGAATGTTTCTGCCTCTCTATGAACCCCAAGTGCAGATAAGGAGCAGTCTGTCCCCTCCCAGGGCCCCTGTGGGCTCCCACGGGAGAGGATTGGATGAGAAAGTGCCCCACCAAGAAGGAGCATACTCCAAAATCAAGGAATGTTGGCAGTGACCGTGGACAACAGGAATTTGGGTTCCGGACCTCAGTCTTGGCCCAGCCCACTGTCAGTGCTTCCCAGCTGAGTGGAGCAGGGAGCTAATTAGGACATTGGACTTTGAACATGACAGGGCACCAGGCACTCCCCAAGACAGCTTATTTATAGTTGCAAAAACATTCCACAGGGGAAGTTCTCCCTCCAGAGAACTGGCCTTTTCAACTGTTGGATAAGATCAACTTGCCTCTTTAAAATGGCAGAGCTTTGAACCCGGCCAGAACCAGCCAGCAGGGCTCATGGAGGGCTGGGGCAGGGCTCATGGAGGGCTGGGGCATGGGGTTACGGGATGGAGGTGGAGGTCTCACCTGCTGAAACTATAAAAGCCCAAAGCTGCTGCTGGCAGAGTGCTTGGCTAGCACAGGCCAGACCCTGTGTTCTATTCTGGTGCGTGCGCGCGCACATATATAATACATACACACACACACACACACAATGAGTAAGGATCTCATAAAGCCTAGGCAAGCCTCAAAGTCACTATGTAGCCAAGGATAATTTTGATTTTAGCTCCCACTACTTCCACCACCCCACTGCTGGGATTATAGATGTACACCATCATGCCCAGTTTATATGGTGTGGAGAATGGAACCCAGGGCTTTGCCTGTGCCTGGCAGCCACTCTACCACCGAGCCACATCCTAGGTACATCGAAGCCAGGAAGCAACTCCAGGTTTCTATGGGTTTTTTCCTTTGTTTATTTTGAGGAGTCTGCCAAGAGCCTGAAGCTCACCATATAGTCTGGGTTGGCTGGCCAGCAAGCCGGGACCACCTGCCTGTCCAGCACCGCGACTATGGCACATGCTGCCATGCTCAGCTGCTTTTCCCATGAGTCCTGAGGACTGAATGCAGGTCACTCTGCTTGCAAAGCAAGCACTTCACTGACTGAGACATCTTCCCAGTCCCTTAAACAATAACAACAACAAAAAAACCTTTCTGTAAAAGAAAATTAAAGCCCAAAGCTAAGATACAGAGTAGCTGGCCCTCCCCTGAATCTTGGGGGGTGGGGCTATTATTCTCACTGCCTTCCTCCTGAACTGCTGTCCAGGTACCATTCCTGCTCCTTCAGGGCTTGCTGTTTGCCTTCCTATGCCCACTAGTCATGTGGTTTGTTCACACTAGGGGTGGGGAGGGTTCAGGGACCCAGTTCTCAGGAAATGACACCTCCTGCCTTCATACCCAGGCATGGCAGCATGCACTTGTCTTGCAGTAGTGGGCAGGGCAAGAGACACCCTCCAAGTCAGTAAAGAAACAAATTCCGTGACCCTGGTTTGTCTGCCCAACCTGTCTCGTCCACTCTGCTTCCGCTCTACAATTCGCAGTTCCTAGAAAGTGAAACTGCCTTCTCCCTGACTGGGGCCTTTCCTGAGTCGCTCCCAAGGCAGGCAGTCACCTGTGGACAGCAGGGCTTGAAGGAGTGTTGGGCTGGGTAGGTTACAAGGAAGCTGAGTGGTCCAAGGAAATGTGGAAGGTTTGTCCTGAGTTCAGAGTTTATTTCTAGAATGTTCCTTTATCTGTTTTTAAATTCACACCCTTGAGATCAGCTTGACCCATTTTGTGCTCAGGGCACCATGGTCTCTGAGGCTTGATTATAAGTCAAGAGCCCCAGTTGGAAGCTGAGTTTCTATGTCACCACCCCTGGCAACATTACCCCCAGGTGACTGTGGTGCCTCAGAGTTTGCAAGACCTAGGTGCTTTCAGCAAGAGGTCCCTAGAAACAGGGTCTGATGTCACATTCTTCCCTGGTGCCAGGACGGGATCCTGCTGGGAGCCGTGGGAGCCTACGACTGGAATGGGGCGGTACTGAAGGAGACAAGTGCGGGCAAGGTGATTCCCCACCGGGAGTCCTACCTTAAGGAGTTCCCAGAGGAGCTGAAGAACCATGCTGCATACCTAGGTGAGGCCCATGGGAGGGTGGCTGGTGACAGAGGGTAAGGAGGGCCCCAGATTGAGAGCCCATCTGTGCCTGTTGGCAATTCTAGCTACAAGGTTGGTTTCCCTCTAGCTGCATCCCACACCCCAAGCCAGCGTCTGACCATATAGAATAAATTACAGCAAGTTCCCCATAGTATAAGTAGACTTCTGTGGAAGCTTCTAAACTTTCAGTCAGTTGTCGGGGGCTTTAGGTCTGGACTGGAGCTACGTCACACTGGGCCTGCCTCCCCTAGGACAAAGTGCAAGTCTTGCCAACAGCTGTTCTCCTTATTTTATTATTATTATTTATTATTTTATTAAATAATTCTGTTTGGTTTGGGGGCTGGGGATCAAGCACAGGACCTGGCCTAGGCCAATCATGCACTCTCCACTGAGCTCCATCTCCAGGCTCTTCTCGTTAATCCATGCGCTTAAGGGAAACAGGGCTCACTATTGCTCCTCAGACCTGGCTGCTCCCCAGGCCCAAAGCCGGCAAGCTGCACAGAGCACACAGCATCAGAGTCTGTTTCTTCCTCTGGCAGGCTACACAGTGACATCGGTCGTGTCCTCCAAGCAGGGGCGGGTGTACGTGGCCGGAGCCCCCAGGTTCAACCACACAGGCAAGGTCATTCTGTTCACTATGCACAACAACCGCAGCCTCACCATCCACCAGGCTCTTCGGGGCGAGCAGGTAATGGAGGACAGGGAGCAGGGTCTGGGCAAGGGTTAGGGTCTGACCTAGGCAGAGCGGGTAAAGGGGCTCCTGCCTCTCAACAAGAAGGTCCCACACCCACAAGTATTCCCCTGGGTTGGGGGCACAGGTCCAACTCTCTCTGATTGAAGGTGCCTGCAAAAACAGTTACCCCCTAAACAGCCATAGAACCTGCACTGTCCCCTCCCCTTAAAGTCCGGTTGGCTCCTAATGAGAGCCTAGGGCAACTTCTTCCCTCCGTCTTCTGAACCTCTAGCCTCTAGAGTGCAGGGTGACCTCTGCTGCTTCCCTGCCTGGTGTGCTCAGGAGTAGCCACTCCAAGCAGCACCTGGCCATGGTGTCTCCTAGCCCTGGGGTATTCTGAAAGGACAGCCATAGTCCTTCAGTTGTCTTGTTATTGTTAAGTATTTTCCAACCCACAAACCTCTCCGCCAACACAGTAATCCCAATCAGACCAAATCAGACCGAATTAGAAGATGCCCAGGAAAAGGAGAACCTGAACAACCTCTGGAGAGGGAAAAGGGGAGACCATGTGTTCATTCTCTGGGGGGCAGTTTAAATAGCCTGTGGGAGTGGTCTTGACCCTCCCTGGGGAGGGGTCACTGTTTGGCAGGCTTTCTCGATAGAGTTTGGACTGAGGCAACTCTCGGGGGAGGGAGCTTTGAAATGGAACTTTCTGCCCAACATTCCAAAAATGGATGCCAGGGGGCTAGGGTGAAGCCCCCAACTAAACAATCCAGACTGTATAAAGGGGTGCCAGGGAGCTGAGGTGATGCTTCTGACCAAACAGTTATGTCATTCCCCAACCCCCTAACACACACACACACACACACACACACACACACACACACACACACACAACAAGACCCACAGGGACAGCAGCTTCTTCCCTTTTCCTGGAAGTAAACTCACTGCTAATGCCACTGTCCCTCTTGGGATGTGCTGACAACCAGACTGTGTGACAGGCTGTGTCAGATGGTTAGGACGCCAATTAGAAAGCTCTGGTGAGCAAGCACTGGTGGCAGGAACAAAATGAATCACAGCAGCAGCCAAGGAAGTGACACAGCTTTTCCAGGATCGTACAGTAGGTTCCTGACCAGGTAATGCTAAGAACTCAGGCTCCACCTCTTGACTCCCAACAGCCCCAACTAGACCAGGCCTTGACATCTCCTGACTGACAGCATCCTCTGGTACCCTGGACCCCAGCTATGCCCCACCCTGGCCTGCCTTCTCTCATTACTTGGAGCCTGAGAACAGCCCCATCCTACAGCTTCTCCTGCCCTGTCCTGTCACCAGGACACATTCCTCTCCTATCAACCTGAGCCCAGACTACAGAGGGTCACAACTCTCTGACTCCAGGCCAATGGGGCACTGGTATGCACCTCACGTTCAGACTGGCAAACACTGCCCCATCCACTCCATCCCTCTCCACCCACCCTACCATGATCCAGCCCACTCCACCCACTCCATCCAGCTCCACCTGCTCCACCCTGGCCCACCATGATCCAGCCCACTCCACCCCCCACCCTCCACCCCCATGATTCAGCTCACTCAAGACTAGCACCTTCAGGAAGGGAAAGGCCAGACCTGGGAACTACAGGGAATTTGCTGAAAACTCAAGACTCTTTCCTGATCGGCTCCACCTCCAGCACCAAAACAAGAAATCATAGTGCTGAAGACAGATCACTGTGACCCACATAGCTGAAACCTCAGATTTAGTTGACTTTTCCTGTCTGCCTTATAATTGCTTTATGTTGACGCCTCTCTCCCTTCCCCACCTGGCTCAGGCTCTTGTCTTTTTCTTCTGTCTGTATATTTATCTTCCTTCTTAAAGGTTTTTTTGTTTTGTTTTATTTTTGAGACAGAGTCTAATGTAGCCCAGGAAGACCTTAAACTCACTATACTGCTGAGGATTGCCTTGAATTCCCAATCCTCCTGCCGCCACTTCCCATGTTAGGATTATAGGCAAGCAGCACCACAATCAAGTCACAAAGAAACAACCCGTCACAGTTGGCTATTGTACTCATGAGTTCATAGCAGCTAAGGTTACCTGCACAAGCCTAGATCGGGGAGGAGCTCATGAGGACCCACCCCTAACTGATGACCTATAATAAATAACCATAGTTAAAGTTAAGTAATGGAAATACAGGAGGGTGGGAAGGAGCTGCCAACTGAGATAGGGAAAGAAAGCAGGAAAGTCTGCCCAGGGGGAGGAGGGGAAGATGGGCATGAGAAGGGAGGGCCTGCCAGGACCCCAAACATTCCAGGTCAAAAGATGACCCAGGTTCCCGGCCAGGGCTGTCAGTGTGAGACCTGGGGACCCAGCTTGATCTTTCTCCCATCCATGTGCCGCAGATAGGCTCCTACTTTGGGAGTGAGATCACCTCAGTGGACATCAATGACGACAGAGTGACCGATGTCCTGCTGGTTGGCGCCCCCATGTACTTCAGCGAGGGCCGAGAGAGAGGCAAGGTGTATGTCTACAATCTGAGACAGGTACTATAGCCAGGAGGGGTCAGGCAGCTCTGCAGGGTGTCAGAGTCCTACACTGACTCAGTCAACCTTGAGAGAACCCAGGTTCCCAGGAGGCCCGGTACTGCCTGCAGGAGCCAGCTGGGAAAGACAGGAGTCTCTGCCCTGGGCTCCTGTCACTGGAAGGGGTCCTGGGGAATGGAATGAGGAGAAGTCGCTTGGTACGGGCAAAGGGAGTCAAGATCCCAGAGCCTCTGCCCATTTCCCTGAACCTCTTCCCGGCCTTGATTTTGCAGAACCGGTTTGTTTATAATGGCACTCTGAAGGATTCCCACAGCTACCAGAACGCCCGGTTTGGGTCCTGCATCGCCTCAGTTCAAGACCTCAACCAAGACTCCTACAATGATGTGGTGGTGGGGGCCCCTCTAGAGGACAGTCACAGAGGGGCCATCTACATCTTCCATGGCTTCCGAAGCAGCATCCTGAAGAAGCCCATACAGGTGGGGCTTTGGGGAGACTAGGTAGAGCAGAGAGTGGACAATGTGGGCTGCACCCATGTATTCCTACGGCTCAGTTTCCTTGCATGCCCCTTGCAGGAAGGATCCTGTCTGTCCCAGCTGTGCCTACCTCTAGTGGAAAGATTGACATGGTACAGTGATGTTCAGAATGCCCCCCATCCTATCCCCATATACACCTTTATCCTCTCAACAACATCAGTCCAATGAAAATCCCAGGCATCAAATATCACTGCCCCAACAGGAACCCTGTGACTGGGACACTTTCGGCTGGGCTCCATTTTCACTACAAACAGACCCAGCCCAGGGCAAATCTGACCTTCTTCAGCCTCAAAGTCATCAGAATTTTGCCCACTCTTTTTTTCCTCTCTTTTTTAAAAGAATTGTTTTCTTTTTTTAATTTCATGTGCATGGATGTTTTGCCTGCATGTATGTGTTTACACTGCCCAAGGAGGCCAGACAAGAGCATTGGACCCCCTGCAACTAGAGTTACAGACCATCAAGAGCTGGCATTTAGGTGCTAGGAACAAAATCCAGGTCCTCTGCAAGGGTAGCCAGGGTTTTTTTTCTAAGTATTTATTTATTTTGTGTATGAGTGGTACCCGCAGGTATGTATGTGTACCACATGCATGCCTGGTGCCCATGGAGGTCAGAAGAATATGTTTGATCCCCTGGAACTGGAGTTAGAGATGGCAGTGAGCCAACACATGGGCGCTGGCAATCAACCTAGGTCCTTTGTAAGAGCAGCAAGTACACTTAACTACTAGGCCATCTCTCCAAACCCCATTTCTACTTTTCTTTCTCTCTTTTTCTTTTTTTTCTTTTTCCTTTTTTCTTTTATTTATTTATTTATTTAAAGGTTGAGCTATGTGGACCTGGCTGACCTCAAACTCAAAGAGATTCACCTACCTCTCTCTGTCTCTCAGGCTGGTGTTAAAGGTGTGTGCTACTACTCTGGCCCATCCATTTTATTCATAATTTCACATATGTGCACCATGCATACTGACTGTTCTTACCTCCCTACAACCTCTATCCATTGCCCCCCCGACACACACACACACACACACACACACACACACACACACACAAAATTATCTCACTCATAGGTATCTATTCATTTTGTTTTGGGAACCTCAGATAAGACTCACCAGCACCATCTGTGTGACCATGGGAACTATGTGCTGGAGCCTGGTGGTTCAATAGTAGGTACATAACAAAAGATGATGAGTCCTTCTTTCCCAGAATCTATCAACAGACAATGGGTCAGCGGTAAAGGGTAGGGCTCTCGTGAGCCCCTCCCACTTCCCTGACTATTGATAGAGCCCAGCGCACATAAGTACAATTGTGGGTTAATGATCTCAACAGTTGTGTCAAATCTAGAGAATTTGCCTGCATATTTTATTAGTAAGACAGTCAAATAAATACAGCAAGGTAGAAACGCCAGTGGACTTGTTATCTTCCAGGTAATTACACTGACATTCACCAAGTATTTTATTTTATCTTTTGTGGTGCTCAGGATCAAACTTAGGGCCTTGTACCTTCCAGGTGAGCACTCCACCACTCAATTGCACCTTCAGTCCTTGAGTTTTTGAGGTAAGGTAAGATCTATATATATATATATATATCCATCCCATGCTGGTCTTGAATTCATGAGCCTATTTCCACCTCTCAAGTACTGAGATGGTAAGTGTGAGCCACCAAACTTGTTAGGGAATATTTTGAGACATAATATTTTCATACAAAACAGTGACTTTAAAGGCAGGGGTTTCTCTGGAAAGGCAGCTGTCAGGTTCTCAGAATTGTGTCCGTCCCCCTAGAGCTAACCAGGGCTCACAGTACACACACTTTCTCTCTTCTCCCTGCAGAGAATCGCAGCCTTGGAGCTGGCTCCTGGCCTGCAGCATTTCGGCTGCAGCATCCACGGACAACTGGACCTCAATGAGGATGGGCTTGTGGACCTAGCAGTGGGCGCCCTGGGCAACGCTGTGGTTTTGTGGTCAGTTCCTGTTTCCCCTAACTACAGGACTTCCCTGAGGGTTACCAGAATAGAGTGTTTCAAAAATCTGCTTCTGGGTCCTTGCCTCTTGGTTTTAGCTACTGTCATCCAAATGAATCCTGAACCTCTCCCATCTCGTGTAATCTTAGAGTCCTGATCTCTATTCCCAACAGAATTCTAGAACCTTTGGCCACTTTCAGGTCCAAAACCTGTCCCTCACCCCCAGAACTTTTCCTACACTTTGGCCCCTGCAGCATCTCTTCCTCTGCTGCCCCCCAGGTTACACAGAGGGAGCACTGAGCCTCCTCTAGAAGGCATTTTCCTCCCCTCCAGCACAGAGTGGATGTGAAATATAAGGGTTTCTTTCTTTCAGCCCCTCTGACTTTATTTCGTGTGTGTGTGTGTGTGTGTGTGTGTGTGTGTGTGTGTGTGTAAGAGAGAGAGAGAGAGAGAGAGAGAGAGAGAGAGATTCCACATCAATGTTTTAGAAAAGTCCATGCATTTTCTCGTGTACTGATACTTTCAGAATGTAGCCATGGTTAGCCTGGAATTCTCTATGTAGACCAGGCTGGTCTCAAGCTCACAGAGATCCACCTGTCTCTAAAGGCATTATACCACCATGCCTGGCTGGTTGGAGCTTTTTAAATATACATGGATGAGATCAATTTCATTCTTTAAGGTTTTCTGCACTAACTTAAAATTTGAAGAAAAAAAAAAGTCAGTCAACTTTCTGTCATCTCAACACTGCCATCTTCAGCATCTGGCTGTACCTCCAGTCTTTCCCCTCGCTTGTGCTCCATGCACCAGCCACTCAGCCTCACTCCAGAGCCCATTAGATGTGCAGAGTCTGTGCCAACAGACAGCAGCAGATCTGGGCTGCAACAAGAAGTCTGCAGGAGGCAGTGGTGCATGCAGATTAGAACCTGAGAGACAGTCTTAAGACAAGCTTGTGTCTCCATTTAGGGCGACCTGGGGTGCAGCCTTGGCGTGGGATTTCTTGTTTATTTTCCTCACCCCCCCCCCTTTCTTTTTTCTTTTCTTTTTTTTTAGTGATGTTTTCTTTAAAGATTTATTTATTTATTATGTATACAACATTCCTTCCATGTATGCTTGCATGCCAGAAGAGGGCACTAGATCTTATTATAGATGGCTGTGAGCCTCCATGTGGTTGCTGGGAATTGAACTCAGGACCTCTGGAAGAGCAGTCAGTGCTCTTAACCTCTGAGCCATCTCTCCAGCCCTCCCCCCTTTCTTTTTTCTTTGCTTTGCTCCACTGTTCCTTCCTGAGCTGGGCAAACAGGTTGTTCTTCAGTGACAGGTCCTGAAAGAGAGAGAGGACCAGGGAACCAGAAGGTGAGGGGACAAATAAGTCTGGGATCAGGAGGTCTTACACAGGCTTATGTCTTATGCCAAGCAAGCTTATTTAGAAGCATGGCATTTTATACATTATTTCCAGGGGAGAAATGGGGCATTGTCAGCAGAAACTACCATACAATGGGATGCAATCAGCAGGAAGCTAATCAAGCAGTGTGGCCCCAACGGAGCACAGGGTACCTCAAGAACATTATAGCACACAGAGGCCTTGGGACTGATAACTCCAGTCTCTTCAGGGGAAAAGCCAAGTTCCCTGAAACAGCAAAGCCCCAGCCTCAGCCCCAGACTAGCCTTGCCAAGTCTGCTCCTGAGCCAGTACAAGGAGCTAGGTCCCTTTTGTCATTTCATAAGGGCCTCTGAGACATCCTTGGATTGGTTCAGCTCACAATCCTTTCTTTCTCCTTTTTTTTTAAAAGATTTTATTTATTAATTATGTATACAGCATTCTACTTGCATGTGTCCCTGCAGGCCAGAAGAGGGCACCTGATCTTATTACAGGGGAACTGAACTCAGAATCTCTGGAAGAACAGTCAGTGCTCTTAACCTCTGAGCCATCTCTCCAGCCCCTTTTCTTTCTCCTTTTTCATTTAAATTTAATAAATGTTTTGTCTGTATGTATACCTGTGCATGCTGGTGCCCACACGGGCCAGAAGCAGGTGTCGGATCCCCTGGAACTGTAGTTACACATAGTTTTGAGCTGCTACATGTGTTGGTGCTGGGAATCAAACACGTGTCCTCTGAAAATGCAGCCAGTACTCTTAAGCCCTGAGCCATCTCCCCAGGCCCTCTATCTCCAGTTGATTCGAATGTGTGTCGGGCTGGACATGCCGGGTGGAGGGAAACCAGTAGTCCTCAACAAGAGCAACCAGGAGGAAAAGGAGAATGGGCTGTCCCAGAGCCCGAAAGCTGCTGAGCCACCCACCTCTCTCTTTGGCCAATCAATCCTGTAGCTTCATCAGGTCTCTCTGCCCCTTCCACCACACCACACCCTCTGGCGGTTTTACAGACACCACTCCCATCTAGAACTGTACCTCTGTCCCTGGGTCCCAGTGAGGCGTCAGAACTCCAGCCCCATCCTAGCTCACCTGTCTGTCTTCTCTAGGGCCCGCCCTGTGGTTCGGATCAATGCCAGTCTCCACTTCGAGCCACCCAAGATCAACATCTTCCACAAGGACTGCAAGCGCAACGGCAGGGATGCCACCTGTCTGGCTGCCTTCCTCTGCTTCGTGCCTGTCTTCCTGGCACCCCACTTCCAAACAGCAACCGTCGGTAAACCAGCCTCTTTGGGTCAGCAGCCCAGCTCTGGTTTCTCTGTGGGCTTTGTGATTGTTCTAGTTCCCAGCCTGGACCTTTCCCAAAATGGGTTCTAGGTACCAGGCCACACCCTGAGCACCTTCAATGCCTGATAGATTCTCCTCTGATGCTCTCCTTTCAAGGGACTCCTGGCAGGGTAAGAGTGGTAGGCAGAACTAATGGGAAAGTCCAGGATCAGAAGAATATCCCTTGGTTGTATTTTGAATCTGATATAAAAGGCAGGCAGTAGACTACAGAGAGGAAGCCAGGAGTCAGGCAAACTCAGGAAGCCAACCTGAAGCCAGCCTTGGGAGCTGGGGACCAGGGGTTGGGCATATGAGACACAACTGCCACTCAGCAGGGCCATGGGCCTGGGAAGGGTCTTCTCCTTTTACCTCAGATTAGATTCAGGTACCTGCTTCCTGGACCATGCCACCCTGGAAGTGACAGATACAATGAAGACCACAGGTAGTGTCCCTTCCAGTGATGAAGACAAAACCAGACAAAGAAGAAAGGGGGAGATGAGAACACATCCAGACATGGTGGCTGGGCACTTTTCCTGGAAATTCCATCTGTGATAGGACAAAGATTCAAGGCTACAGCCACTATAGAGCTGCCTAGGGGACAGAAGACTTTGTGTTACTCCTGACTGTCAGATTTTTGTAGGCTAAAAGGAGAAAGTCTGTGAGCCTCAAGCCACAGAATACAGACATGGATCCAAGGAGCCCCCCCTAGCATGAGAAAGCCCTAGGAGGAGCTCCTAAAGGCACAGAGCCATGGTGTGAGTGAGACAGGGTGTTGGAGGGAGGGAGGGGCTGAGAAGGTCATGGGTCAGCAGTGCTGAGCAACATTAGCCTGCCTGTCCCTCTAATTTTTGCAAGGCTCACTTCTCTACCTCCCTCCCTCCCTCCATGCCTCCTTTCCTGCCTCCCGTTGTTCTCTTGCTTTTCCTCCTCCTCTTCAGCTCCTTCCTGCTCACCATATCCTTTGCTCCCAATATAGAAGCTTCTATTTCCAGCTGCCTGTGAGGAATGGAGCCAGCCAGAGGCTAAGCAGGTGAGCAATCTAGGATGGGGATGAAGCGCCAGCTTGGTCTTGTCCTTCTCTCTTCCAGGCATCAGGTACAATGCCACCATGGACGAGAGGCGGTACATGCCACGGGCACATCTGGACGAGGGTGGAGACCAGTTCACCAACAGGGCTGTCTTACTCTCCTCAGGCCAGGAACACTGCCAAAAGATCAACTTCCATGTCCTGGTGAGCCCAGCAACCCACAAGCAGGCCCTCAGCCCTACAAGAAGGGTACAGAATAGAGGAACTTCTGTAGGAAGTCCCACAGTGCCAGGCCAGTTCCGAGCCCTCAGTGGGTAGCCAGAGAACAGTGTGGCCAACCTTGCCCTTCCACAGGCCCCAGATAAAAGCCCTTATGGCTATACCACCCACCATACCACAACCCTGCCTTCCTAGATGTTCGCACCTAGAAGGAATGAAATTGAGGAAGTGAGTTCATCTGAGAAGTTGAGGGAAAGAGTGGGCCACCACCCGAGGCTAGAAAGTCAGAACAGCAGGGTGTGCTGGAGATGAAGATCGGGTAAGGCAGGCAGAGACATGGGCATGTTGACCGGTGGCATCTCCAGAGAGGTGGCGGCCTGGTGCTCATCACTGAGTAAGAGGTTTGCTTCCATTCAGAAATACCAAGTGTAAGGACCACAACTCTAGGCCATGGGCACTTTCAGGCAGCTTGGAGCATCCCAGTCATCTGTCACCCATCGTCAGGACAAACTGGATCTCCTTGCCTTGTTCACATGTTTTCCTGTGTCCATTCCCTCCTTCATTCAACATCATAAGGCTGTATCACAGTGCTTGGGCCACACTCAGAGGTTTCTAGACTATTCCATGCCAGGAAAGAGAGTCAGGCACACAGATCTTTTAGCTGAGCATAGTGGAACATGCCTGTAATCCCGGTACTCAGGAGATGAAGGCAGGAAGATTGTATCTGGGGCCAGCCTGGGCTATATAGCAAAACAAAACCAAAACAAAAAGAACAGTGAAGCAGCTTCGATGCCAATGCCGTGGGAGAAGCTGACGTAACAAATCTAGAGGGAGGAGGGAGGGGCCTGGAGGGAGGAGGGAGGGGCCTGGAGGGAGGAGGAAGGGGGCTGCCAGGCTTCCTGAAGGATCAAGGTATCTGAGCCATGAGAGCCGAGGTTTTGAAGGATGAGCAGGAGTGTGGTAAAGACTTCAGGACACCAAACTGGCATACACTTTTCTACCTGGCACTCACTTCTCACCTGTAGACCTTGACAGAAACTATTGTCCACCTGGCGACTTCTCCTGAGGGCCGCAGGCTGCTGTCATCTTAGCCTAGAGGAGTGGGAGCTCTTTGTCTAGAGTTGTGGCCCAGGAAATGGTACCCTCTCCTTGCTGAACTCTGCCCTTCTCTCCCCACAGGACACTGCCGACTACGTGAAGCCGGTGACGTTCTCTGTGGAGTATTCCCTAGAGGACCCTGACTTTGGCCCCATGCTAGACAATGGCTGGCCCACTACACTCAGAGTGTCGGTGCGTCCTGCCCCTCTGCCACACACCCACCCCCAAACCTGTAGTGTGATGAGTCTGGAGGAGTCCTTCCCTCACCCTCCTGCCTCCCATCCTCAGAGACCCACAGCTAGTATGAGCCGGACAAGCCTCCTCTGTGGGGTTCCCATGTGCAGGGAGCACTGAGTTGTCCCTGGGGAAGTGCAGAGGCCCAGAGGAGATCCGTGACCTCTGGCTCTCACTCCTGCATTTGCAGAAGAGGACTCTGCCACTCTGACCTTGCTCTTGTGTTTGTTGATTGACTAACTCAGTGATGGACTCTCCCTACCTGCTACTAAGAATCCTAAAGGAAAGCTTTCTCCTTGCCAGTGGCAGAAGCCCTGCCCCTCAGCATCTTATAGACTAGGGGCACCTGGATCCTCTGTTAATAGCTTGGGGTGCTTGCTTCCTGGAAAGTCCCACTCAAGAAGTTCTCCCCATTTCTGTCTAAGTGGGCTGAAAGAGCAGGCAGGATTTACAGAAGGCGATATTGGACCCTAAGCAATAGGCAAAGGCTTTATCACTGTGCTCAGGAACCTGGCTGGAGCTTTGAGGGTCAGACACTCAAGCAAAGTCCAACCCAAGCGCTTGCTCAGATTTCTCCAGCACTGTGATGGGATTATTAGGCTGGGAGCACAGTGTCACACTGTCCACACTCCCACAGCCTCCCCCATCCTCCACAGTACCCCCATCCCTACACACAGCATGCATCTTCCCTCAGCCCCTCCCAGCCTCCCACCCAGCCCGTCTGCTCTCCCTTGTCCCTTTTCTCCCATGTGAGTCACTGGGCTGGCAGGGGAAGAAAGCTAGCTGTTTCCAGCCACCAACTTTCCTAACACCATTACAAAGCCCATACATACAGCAAGGGAATGAATGAGCCCACCCTGCTCACTCATGAAGCCCATGAGGCAGATTCTCATGCCAGGACCCTGATGCCCCCAGGACCCTGATCCCAGGTAGAGATGGAGGACGTGAGCCACTCCAGATAGTGGACAGGGAACTTCCTGCAGGAGGCAGCTTTGGGCTTGGCTTTGAAGGAGTCTGGACTCGGAGCTCAGAAGAGGAGAGAACCTGCTTTCAAGCCAAGAAAGCTGGCTGTGTCTTCTGAGTGGGAGTGGGGGAAAGTGGGGGAAAGATGAGAGGCAGAGACAGAGTCACCTGTTGTGTCTGCACCACCTGAGTTCTGGGGTTACAGGTGTGTGCCACCAGTTTATGGGGTGTTGAGGGGCTGGGGATATGGCTTAGCTGATAGAGGGCTTGCTTAGCATGCTCAGTACCCTGGGCTCCCTCTCCAGAATGGCATAAACCAGATGTAGTAGCACATGCCTACAATCCCAGCATTCAGAAGGTGAAAGATCAGGAGTTCAAGGTCATTGTCAGCTTAGCAGTAAACTCAAAGTCAGTCTAGACTACAGGAGGCCCTGGGTTGAGCCAGTTTGTGACACTGAGTTCAGTAACCATCTCTCTTCATCACCTGGCTAGAACTTCTGAGGAATGGTTCTGTCTTCTGCCAGCCTCTTGAATGGCTGGCTGAAGACTTGAACCACTAGGGCCCCAGCCCAAGTTTAGTGAAGTGTGTACAGAGTATCTTTGTAGACTGGGCACCTCTAACAATGTGTCCAAACCGGGGCCCAGTCTGTAGGCCGACTTGTCTTTCCTGCCAGCCACTCCCCAAACCACACAGAGACTTAATACTAATTATAAATGCTCAGCTGAAAACTCAGGCTTGTCTCGAGTCAGCTGTCACAGTTTAAATTAACTCCCTCCTGTTAATCTATCATCTATGAACTTCCCATGTTGCATCTTCTGAGTCAGGCTCACGACTCAAGACTCCTCCTCCTTCCCGGCATTCTCTTAGTCTGGATCTTCTGACTAAACTTTGCCCTGTCTAACTATAGGTCAGTCAGCTTCTTTATTAAACCAGTCACAGTGACATCTATTCACACAGTGTAGAGGGATATTCCACACCAGTCTGTCTTTTGAGAGGAGCTAATGAAACCAGGCCTCCTGTCCCCCACCTCTACCCCACCCCCAGTCAAGACTGCATCCATGGCTATGACTGTCGCTGAGCCAGGCTTCAGTACCCAGCCTCTACTGAACTGTGCTGTGATGAGCCACAGGGCACACCCCCAAGCCAACCTCCTGAATATATCTTAGGGTTCTGAAGAGATGATGCTGTCTGCCTTGCAGAAGGTGAAAAAGAATTGGGTAACACTCTGGGCCCCTCCCTTAACACCAAGAGCTTTTAGGTCCTAGTGACCCCACCTCTGAGACCTTAGGCAAGCCTATGCTATCTTCATCCCTCCTGAGTGTTACAGCTACTTCCCCAGGCCTCTCTGCCTCTAGCCTGGCCCTTCCCAGCCCATCCTCCCACCTCCCTCAGCATGCTTTCCAGCATGCCAGAGTGCTTGCTGACTCTGTCATATACAAGGGATGACCCAAGGCCTTATAGGAAAAGCTATATTTATTTCTATATTTATTTATGCTGGCTGTTTGTTTCGCCCTCTCCTCTGCCTGGCCTCGCTCTACACAGCGCTGAAACATGGAGTCATTTCCTGCACTCACGTCTCTGCAGGGCATCTATCTTGCTCTCGGACGTTCCACTCCCCTGGTGCATCCAGCTCACATGGCCATGCTTCAGAGCTCTGACCCACTGTCCCCGCCTTGAAAATGTCCCTGAACACCTACAGGCCTCTTCTGGGCCTCATGCTTCTGCTTTTCTGCACATTTCACACTGTAGCTGTTTGCTCACATGTCAGTCATCCCCGCCATCCAGGAGCAGATGCTGTGTCGTTCTCAGCCTCCATCTCCAGGATTAAGCATCTTATACACAACAGACGGGCAGTTCCTGTTGCCTGGAACTGTGCTACTGGGTGAGGGAGCCTGTGCTGCCAGCCTGGCTGAGCGCTTTCTCTTAGCGCTCAAGGGGGTGTGCAGGGGGATTACAAGGCAGGCAGAGTCCCCTCTGGTGTGAAGAGACAAAGGCTGGGGGCTCTAGATTCCAGGGTTGGAGACCATGGTACCCTCTCCGGTCAGTCACACTGGTTCTCTCTGCAGGTGCCCTTTTGGAATGGCTGTAATGAGGATGAACACTGTGTCCCTGACCTTGTCCTGGATGCTCGGAGTGATCTGCCCACTGCCATGTGAGTGGCTTCTCGCTTCATGCACCTTTGACCCCTCTCTGCTGGTGGCCTGGAGCTCTTCAGGGCTGGATTGTCCCATGCAGTTGCTTTAACCTGCTCTAACCTCTCCAGCTTCTTTGAGAATGGAATGCCTCCATTTGTGCCCAAGCTGCTAAACAGAACGTGGAACCAGGGAGCTAGGGATGTAGCTCAGTGAATAGAGTGTTTGCCTAGCATGCACACAGCCCTAGGTTTGAGCCCAAGCACTGCATAAAGTACATGTGGTGGCCCATACATGGTGACAGCACTCAGGGCAGTGGTCAGAAATCCAAGGCACTCTTGTCTACTTAGTGAGTTCAGGTCAGTTTGGGCTACAGGAGACCTCTCAAAGAGGGAAGGGGAGCTCAGGTGTGTTAGCACCCACTTTTAATTCCAGCACTTGAGAGGCAGAGACAGGCAGGTATCTGTGAGTTCCAGGTCAGCCAGAAGGAGAAGAGACCTTGTCAAAAAAAAAAACAAACAAATAGGGCTGAACAGATGGCTCAGTGGTTAAGAGAACTGGCTGTTCTTTCAGAGGACTCAGTTCAAACATCTGTGACTACAGTTCCAAGGGTTATGATGCCATCTTCTGGTCTCTATGGGCATCAGGCATGCGTATGGTATGCAGATAGAAGTGCAGGAGAAATACACATGCACATGAAATAAGTAAATTTACACACAAACAAGCAAAGAACAGCAACAAAAAGATAAAGATGGCGAAGACAGAGTTCTGGGCCTTGTCCTCTAAGTCCAGACCCTCGGTAATGCGTAGGGTCTCCTAGCTGACCACCAGGGCTCTCCAGTCTCTCTAAGATTCTAAGGGGTGCTGGTGAGAGAGCTCAGTGGGTAAATTTGCTTGCTTCTGATGACCTGAGTTTGATCCCTGGGCCCTATATGGTAAAAGGAGAAAAGCGACCCTCACGAATTGTCCTTTGCCTCCATATGACATAGCCAAACAGAGTACCCACAATCCCCTGGAGGAAACAGACTAGCACACAAGGTAAACCAGGGTGCAATGCTCATGAGTGCTTTTTTTTTTTTTTCAAAACAGGATTTCTCTGTGCAGCCCTAGCTGTCCTAACCTTGCTCTGTAGACCAGGCTGGTCTTGAACTCACAGAGATCCACCTGTCTCTGCCTCCCAAGTGCTGAGATATTAGGTGTGGGCCACCTCCACCCAGCCCATGAGATTTTAACTGACAGAACAAACCTTACAATAGTTTTTGTTTAACTTTTATGCAGTGAGATAAAATGTAAATGCCAGGATACGGACAGCCAGTAGAAATAGCACATCCAGACAGGATAAAGGGATAAAGGAATATTCTACCTGTCTAGGTAAAGTAATCAAGATTTAGTGCTGAGCTTCCTGGTAGCCAAAGCCAAAAGGGAAGCAGAAAGATCGTATGTGACTAGTGAGGTCACATGAGAGAGCTGAGTTCGGAGGCAGGTTCGGCCTGTGACTGGGGCAGGTGGCCGGCTGGAAGCTGAGCTCTTGGCAGGCCCACCATCCACCTCCTTCTCTCAGCAGCTGCTCCCACAGGCAGAGGCTGGCCAGGTGCCCCCATTCCCGTATCTCTGTCAGTCCTGAGACTCAGCTCCAGCCCTGATCCCCGAGCTCACCTGCCTGATAGCCGGCAGCCTCTTCCCACAGGGAGTACTGCCAACGGGTGCTAAGGAAGACTGCACAGGACTGCTCCACCTACACGCTGTCCTTCGACACCACTGTCTTCATCATAGAAAGCACGCGTCGCCGGGTGGCCGTGGAGGCCACGCTGGAGAACAGAGGGGAGAATGCCTACAGCACTGTTCTCAACATCTCTCAGTCAGAAAACCTGCAGTTCGCCAGCCTGATCCAGAAGGTAGGACCGCTGCTGCTCATCCAGCTGACCACGGCCAAGGGCACAGGAGTAAAGGTGGTGCTGACAGAGCTGTGTCCTGTCCTTGCTCTGGGGGTCCTCAGTGGGTGGTCTCTATGTAGGTAGCTCTGAGAGCTCCCTCAGCATGCAGCCAGAGCTGGGAACCATGGTTACCAGGGAGACTGCAGGATCTCAAATAGTTTATTGTCACATTCAAGGCCCCACCTGCTTTTTCTTTTACCCCGGTACCCTGATGCGCCCCCCTCCACCCATCACCACTGCCTTCTGGTATGCCCTGTTGGTTCACACCTGGGTCCTCTGCTTACTCTGTGGGCCTGCCTGGGATTACCTCTGCTTGTGTGCCTCTCTCTCACAATCCCCTGCTTTATGTTGACACTAAATAAGTGTTCAATGCAGAATCCTTGGGAGGAAGTGGCAGCATGGTGTGGGAATACAATCCATCATGGCAGGATGGCAGGGCAGCTGATCTTATTGTGTACACAAGGAAGCAGGGAAAATGAATGCTAGACTTCAGCTTGCTTTCTTCTACTTCTTCTTCTTCTCCTTCTTTTTTTTTTTTTTTTGGTTTTTTGAGACAGTTTCTCTGTGGCTTTGGAGCCTGCGCTGGAACTAGCTCTTGTAGACCAGGCTGGTTTCGAACTCACAAAGATCCGCTGCCTCTGCCTCCCGAGTGCTGGGATTAAAGGCGTGCGCCACCACCGCCCGGCTGCTTTCTTCATTTTTATCCAGTCCAGGACTCCAGATATGGAACAGTGCTGTCCACACACAGTCACTGGAGACCAGGCAATATAATTGTGTGGCTCCAGGATCTCTCTTCCATTAGAAAAGAAAGGAAGGAAAGAAGGAAGGAAGAGAGAGAGAGAAGGAATGAAGAAAAAGAGAGAGAGAAAGAAAGAGAAAGAAAGAAAGAAAGAAAAAAGGAAAGAAAGAAAGAAAGAAAGAGCTACATGATCACTCAGAGGGCCTCAGAGCCTGGGGAAGCAGGGAGGTCAGAGCCTGGGGAGTGGCTTTCGACCTTTAAGTGGACCAAGTGTCAGCACTAGCCTAGTCACTGTCCACAGCCTGAGAGAGGGTCCCACCTGCAGCTAGCCAGTTCCCAGACACTAGGGGAGAATCAACATACACCTGAATGCCTGTCTACCAACCTGGACATTGAGTAAGATCCCTGTGTTACCTCATGCCTTTAGTCTGACCCAACTATACCTGGCCTCAGTCTCAGGGGCCCTCTGTAGTTCAGGTAGCCAGAAAGTGACATTCTGAGTGTCCAATTCCCATGTCCAGTGGCAGGGTGATCTCTGGAGTGGGTTGAGGGGCTGGCTGTAGCAAGCTTGCAATGAGCTCCAGACCCAGGACTGAGGCCTGCCTGATTACTGCCTTTCCCATCCCAGGATGACTCAGACAACAGCATTGAGTGTGTCAACGAGGAGAGGCGGCTACACAAGAAAGTCTGCAATGTCAGCTACCCCTTCTTCAGGGCCAAGGCCAAGGTAGAGTCTGGGGGTCCAACAGGGAGGGACAAAACTGGGACCTAGAGAGCGGGGAGCAAGCAGAGACCTATTTGCTTATGGGGGGGGTTCTAAATATAGTTTCTTGCTGGGCTGTAGCTCAGTTGGTAGAGTGCTTGCCTGGCATGCATGAAGCCCTGTAACCCCAGCACTCACGACGTGGAGACAGAAGGCTAGTCCATCTGCTACACAGCAAGTCTAAAGCCAGCATGGGCTACATGACACTCAAAAAAGGGGGGAACCTTTTTTCCTCCCATGGGGAGCTGCTGTCTTTGCACGCATAGTGGCCCCAGCTCACTATTCTACAGCCACACCCCTCCTCCAGCTATTCTCTGTGGGCTTCTGAGGGTACTCAGAGGTAGGTATGAGCCAGCACACCTCCAGGGCCCCCCACTCAGGCCTGCTTCTCCACAGGTGGCTTTCCGTCTGGACTTCGAGTTCAGCAAGTCTGTGTTCCTGCACCATCTCCAGATCCAGCTGGGTGCTGGCAGGTCAGGCCCACTCCTCCCTCACCCCCAACAGCTCTGCCCTCACCCTGTGCTCTCCTATGCCCACAGTATCCCACTGTCAAACCTTTTCCCTGACCCAAGCTGAGCAGGTGGAGTGAGGAGGAGTGGGGGGGAGCTACACGCCTACTATCCCTACTATCCTACAGCTCAGCCACAAGTCACAGTGACAGTTAGAATCCCTTCAGGTCCAGTTCAGTCAGTTCACACAGCAGCCTCTCACAATCAGTGAGGTTGTGGGGACTTCCTACAACATAGCATATAAACAGGACAACTGGGAGGTGGACACTTGGTCCCACGGCTCATCTGGTGCCCTGAAGTCCTAGTTACCTCTCTCGGTTTTAGTTGCTTTTCTCATTGCTGTAACAGAATGCTTGGCACAAGGAACTGAAGGGAAGAGGGGTTTGTTTGGGTTCATAGTGTGAGGACACAGTCCATCATGGTGGGGAAGGCATGGCGGCTGGTACTTGAGGCAGCCGGTGCAGAGTGCTTCTGCATCCGGGGGAGCAGAGGTGAATGCTGTGCTCAGATACAATTCTCCCAGCCCAGGGGATGGTGCTGCCCACATGCAGAGCAGCTCTTCCTACCTCAGCTAAGCCAGTCTAGACAACTCCTCACAGCCAGGAACAGGGTAACTCTCCACGCTGGCTGGTTGACTTTCAATGCAAACCATCATGTTCTCCTTGGGAATTTCTCTGTTTTTAAGAGAGCTTTTCTTCCTCTGTGTGGGTCTGTCTGTCTGTCCCTCTGGCTTCCTGAAGGTGGCTTGCTCCAGGCTGATCAGTTAACCTCCCTAGGCCAGTGGGAAACTGTTTCCTTTCTCATAGAGACAGAGGGAGGAAAGAAGTGAGGACAGGCTGGCTTCTGTCCCCAGCCAAAATCCTCAGCTAAGAAGAAGGCCTCCAGCAAACCAAACATCAGTGGCTTTACCCCATCACAGGAGGGCTGGGTGGGGACACTCATCACCAGTTTGTGCTGGCTACCAGCTATGTGTAAACAAACCCTCACATGTCCACAGAATCCTCACTGGACTCAGGACTGAGTTTGCTAAGTGTCTTTGTATGCTGGGGCCTCCCGGCTCCTCCCTGAGTGAGAACACTGGCACAGCAACGTGCACGAGTGTTTGTCAACCAGGAATAGACAAGAAGGGACATAGACAGCAGTGTATTCTGAGGACCCCTTTCCTAGCCCCACCCCTAGCCTGAAGAGTAGAACTTAGCTTATGTACAAGCTGAAATCTTGGGGTTTAACCTCTGTGGGTACCTGCCCTGGTGTTTGAGTACTGACTGTTAGGTGAAAGTACCTTGGACCATGCCCCCTCCAGGGGTCCTTTGGCTTCTCCTGGCATAGTCACCCATTATCTTAGGGAGCTGCACCCTGTGGGATCAGAAATTAGTGAGCTCCCCCACAGTAAACCCCACTATTCTTCCCAGAGCAGACGAGGTGGCTTTGCTCAAGGCTCATCCTTCTCCCAGGCCCAAGTCCCTCATCTTCAGCACAGCATCTGGGGAAGTTCATCAAGAAGATAGTACAGCCAGGGAGTAGCCATGAGCTACCCAAAGTCCTCCCTGACCGCCTGGCCACAGAGAGGGCTGGCATCCATTCCTGCCCCCTGGCCCACCTTCTAGGAAACACCTCAGCTTTCCCTGATGGCCTGATCATAACCCAGCAGCATGAAAAGCCAGCACATCCAACCTTCCACCTTCTAGAATTCTTGTGCCAGTGTCCTCTCTGATCCCACCCCCTCCCCTTGTAGTGATAGTCATGAGCAGGAGAGCACCACCGATGACAACATGGCCCTCCTTCGCTTCCACCTCAAATACGAAGCAGATGTCCTCTTTACCAGGTGAGTTGAATATTCAGCTGGAAGAGGGATGGGGGGACTGAGCTAGCAGGGACAAGCATGGAGGTGGGCAGGAGGAGGTTCCCCAGCGCACAAGGCTGGAGGAGAAGGGAAAGAACTCTTCCAAGTCAGTGTGGCAGGCCGGAGGGATGGCTTCCAGAGGAACTGGGTTCAGGTCCAAGCACCTACGTCACATGGCTCCCAACCACATTGGTCACTCTGGTCCCAGAGTATCTGACACCTCTTCTGAATTCTGTAGGCACTGCATTCACAGACCTACACACAGATACCTAGGTACACATAACTGCAAACTAAAGAAATCTGCTCTTAAATCTTAAAAATCTGACTTAAAAGTCAGTCTGCGTGGGGCCAGTGAAATGGCTCATTGGGTAAAGGCACTGCATAAGCCTAGCAACCCCAGCTTAACCCAAGCTCAGTTCCTAGAGGAAGAGACAAGAGAGTCATCCAGAAACCTGAGGGCTAGCTGGTCTGGAGTATACAGCAGCAGAAACAAGAGACACAGAGTCAGTATGGGGTTGTAGTTTAGCTAGTAGAGGGCTGGCCAAGTGTGTGTAAATCCCCATTCCAACTATAGTACCATATAAGTCAGATATGCCCATAATCCCCCATTCTATCTACAGCACCATATAACCCAGACATACCATAATCCCAGCATACCAGAGGTAGAGGCAGGAGGATCAGGGTATTCCATAGTGAGCCAGCTACATGAGATTCTGTCTCCAACAAGAAAAGAAAGAGAGGGAGGAAGGGCTGAGGAAGGTGGTCAATCTATTCTTATTACTACTGTACCAACAATTCCCGATATCACTGTCACTGAGGAGGAACTCAGACCCCAGGCCACACTATGCCTGACCTTCCTCCCCTCTCAGAGGGTACAAGGCAGAGTCTGCTGAGGAAGCAGCCCTTACCCACTAGAAAGTCCCCAGCCACCAACAACGGAGAAAAGAGGGCATAACAGAGACATGGGGTAGGAGGGCACCCAAGAGGCAAGGTTGCAAAGAAGCCCTGCCATGGACACCAAGGCCACGCCAGGATACCCAGCCTGGGACTCTCGGACTCATGCCCCCACATGGCAGACAGACAGCTGTTCTGCCCTGAGCACGCATTTCCACCAAGCCTACTACTCCGTCTTAACACAGCGCCCCCTAGTGGTCACATAAGACACAGGGTCCCAGGAAATGGGCACATGCCTGCCTCTCTCCTGCTACCTGTTTATCTGGTCAGCACTAACTCTGGCCACACATGGTTTTCCCTTTGTCTATGCAGGAGCAGCAGCCTGAGCCACTACGAGGTCAAGGCCAACAGCTCTCTGGAGAAATATGATGGCATTGGGCCTCCCTTCAACTGTGTTTTCAAGGTAAGGCTGAAGGACACCTTGGAGTGAAGGGGCTGAACTGAAAACCCCACACCCCAGTGGGAGGGGAAGAATCCTAGCAGGTCCTGGGGCTCATCCTCAGCTCTGCCTCCGGCTCAATATACAGCTTGTAGAAAAAGTTACTCCCCCTCTCTGGGCTTCACCCTCACCTGAAAGACATCCAGGCTGGCCTGGGGGGAGTTATTAGGGTATTCTGAAAAGATATAAAGAACAGCAGTTTAAACACACTAAGGTTTACTTTCCTCCAGAAAAGAAAAAACTTGCTGCTTAGAGTTGATGGTTTTACAGTCACTGAGGAATTTAAGAACATCCTAGACATGAGATGATCGGCTTCATCTCAGCCCAAGACGGCTGCAACTTCATCTGTCATCACACTTCAGGCCCAGGCAGTAGGGAAGAGGAGAGAAGCACACCCCTTCCTGTTAAAAAGTGTCCTTAAGCTGGGCGGTGGCAGTATATGACTTTAATCCCAGCACTCACTCAGGGATTTCTGTGAGTTCAAGGCCAGCCTGGTCTACAGAGTGAGTTCCAGGACAGCCAAGGTTACACAGAGAAACCGTGTCTCGAAAAACCAAAACAGAAGAATAAGCGTCATCCCATATCTGCAGTTACCGCTTATGTCCATAACACGGTGTTTAGCTGTGAGGGAAGCTTGGAAGGGTGGCTTTTGATCTTGCTTCTGTCACTAAGTGAGGAAGGAGAACGACAGGGAGCAGCTGAGCAGCCTCTGCCACAGAGGACCCAGGGTTCCCTCACCCTGCACATGAGGGTCAGCTCCTCTGAAGTTGTGCAAGAGCTGGAGTAGGTTGACGGCTGAAAACTGGGCTGCACCCCAATACCCACACAGCTGATCCAGGGGAAGCCCGGAGCCATCGATCAGCCTCTCAGCCCCTAAAGCCCAGCTTGAAGTCCCCTGAATGTGTTCCCACCAGGGAGACAACACACACTCAGTTTGATATCCTCTCCTGATTGAGTGACCCCATTATCTCCACTCTTGTCTCCATGGAGTCCCCCCAGTCAAGAGGACTCTGTGGTAGGAGAGGTCTGCAATCACCAGGCTCAGGGCCCACTGAGTATATTCCAGGGTCCCAGAACCCATCCTGTCAGTACTGTCTTGCTTCCATGGTGCTAATAGCCAGGGCCTGCTGAGGCCTGTCTTTAGGGCTGACTGGTCCCTGTAGGTTCTCTGTCCCTATCCCTCAACTGTGCATGCACTGACTCTCCTCTGGCTGCAGGTGCAGAATCTGGGCTTTTTCCCTATCCACGGGGTGATGATGAAGATCACTGTGCCCATTGCCACCAGGGGTGGGAACCGCCTGCTGATGCTGAGGGACTTCTTCACCGACCAGGTAGCTGTGTTCCTCAGGGGCCAACTTGGGAGAGAGAGAAAAGGAAACAGACACACTCATAAGCAACTCCCCCAGTATCTGGGTGCTCCCAGGGCACTTAGCCTCTGCAGGTAGAAGAAAAAGGTGAGCCCGGGTGAGGTTCAGAATTGTATATGTGTGTGTGCCCTCCACGCAGGTCAACACATCCTGTAACATCTGGGGGAACAGCACAGAGTACCAGAATGCCCCAAATGAGGAAGACTTGAGCCGTGCCCCACAGAGGGTGAGTGTCTCCACACTAGGAGCCAAGTGTTGACAGAGGTTTCTGTCCCACCAGGTCCCACAGTCATTTACTCCCAAATAAACACACAAGGGTCTACATTAATCATAAACTGACTGGCCTAGTATCTCAGGCTTCTTATTAACTCTTATAACTTATATTAGCCCATAATTTTTGTGCATGTTAGCCACGTGGCTTGGTACCTTTTTCGGTGAGGCAGTCATATCTTGCTTGCTCTGTGTCTGGCTTCCTCTGTGTCTGGGTGACGACTGCAGACAGAATCTTTCCGCTTCCCAGAATTTTCCTGTTCTCTTTGCCCCACCTCTACTTCCTATCTGGCCATCCCACCTCTACTTCCTGCCTGGCTACTGGCCAATCAGTGTTTATTTAAAATACAAATGACAGAGTATAGACCGTTGTCCCACAGCAGCCAAGGAGTGTGGTTAGAGTGTCTCTCCATTCTGGGGGCTTCTTTTTTGGCCAACCGTGTGTCAATAAGAATTACTGAAGAGTGATATGGCCCAAGGATAAAGGACCACACCACTAAGCTGACAACTTGAGTTCCATTCCTGGAACACACACACTTTAAAATAGTTTATTGGTCTGAAGTTGGGAGGGATTTAGCAGGAGTGTTAAGAGGTTGAGAGGGTTACAAGGAGTGCATGTGACCCAAATACAGTATGTGCATGCATGAAAGTCATGATGAAACTCAGTGTAATGTGTAATAATATGTGCTAGTGAAAAACATTTTCCTTTTTTTGTTTGTTTGTTTGTTTTTCAAGACAAGCATTTCTCTGTGTATCTCTGGCTGCTCTGGAACTCACTACATAAGACCAGGCTGGCCTGAAACTCGCAGAGATTTGCCTGCCTCTGTCTCCCAAGTGCTAGTATTAAAGACATGAGCCACCACACATGGTGTAATTTACTTTTTGAAATAATTTGTCAAGCTGAATGTGATACATGGAGCCCTGGACTCGGTGCCTAGCACTACATGTGCTAGGATATGATGGCACCTGCCAGTAGTCCCAGTACCAGGTAGGCTCTGCAGGAGGATCAGCTGGGCAATATAGGAATATACTGAATATGGGAGGGGTCTGAATTCCTAGATGTGCTCAGCAGCTTTGCTCAGTGAGTTATCTCTTATTTACCCAAACAAATTTCTTACAAGAAGCACTTAAATTTTTTCACGTCCATTCTTTTTCCATTTGTGTGTGTGCATGTGTGTGTGTGAGGATATGTGTGCTATGGCACCCATGTGGAGGTCAGAGGACAACTTGCAGGAGTCACTTCTCCCTTTCCACCATATGGATCCCAGGGTTCAGACTCAGGTCATCTGATTTGGTGGATTTGGTGGCATCCTGGCTGTATACCTTTGCCCACTGAGCAACCTTTGGAAGTCTGCTGCACTTCACCATGATCTGACCTTGGGAGGGCCCAGCACCACCTCAGAAATAACTTTACCCTAACAAAGTCCAATTGCTCCAAGATGAAGATCTTTGCATTTTCCATCCGTTACTTTTTCCATGTGATCCTTACAAATGACTTTTCTTGTCGTATCACTCTGGCTCTGACCATGAGAGCAGTGGAAATGGGAGTGATGGCAGGGTGGTTGGGAAAGTCTTGATCCTGTATATGATACATGCTCTGGGTGTGTGCATATGTGTACATATGGACAGACTGATTGATGATTGATTGATGATTAAGACACTTTCTGGAGGTTTGCATCAGGAAATTCAATTCCCTGCAATACTTTTCTCTATCTATTGTAGTTATCTGCTACAGTATCATTTGTCTTTTAAGCTGTTAAATGGTGATAATGCCAAATCCTTAATGTTGAGAGAGGTTCTGTTCCTGGGACATGGGTCATTATGCACAACTTCAAAAGGAACTTCAAATACAACGCCTTGGTTTGTCCCCAGGTGTCCCTTCTGTTCCCACACACATCTCTATCCTCGTCCCTGCCATCTGCTTCCCTCTCCCAGTTGTCCAGTCTTGGGTCTATCTGATGATCCATGCTCCAGCTCACATTCCAGGCCACAGGCCCTGACCCCACAGCGCCCTGCTCACCCCAACAACTCTCTTCCAGAACCACAGCAACTCTGACGTGGTCTCCATCACCTGCAACATGTGGCTGGCCCCCAACCAGGAAATCAGATTCTACCTGATAGGGAACCTGTGGCTGAGGTCTCTGAAAGCAGTAAGTTAGACCCCTTCAGCAGGGCCGGAAGGAAAGGAAGAAGTGGTTGTGGGGAATCTCCCAGCTGAGAGGGACAGGAACAAAGGCTCCCGGAGCCATCTCTGAGAAAGCCCTGTTTGTGCAGCTTAAGTACAGATCTCTGAAGATCACAGTCAACGCAGCCTTGCAGAGGCAGTTCCACAGCCCCTTCATCTTCCGAGAGGAGGACCCCAGCCGCCAGGTGAGACCCAGGGAGTTCTTCACTCTGAGAGGGGAGGGGGGACCTAAGGTGGGGGGCGGGAAGATGACTCAGCCTGTAAAGTACTTGCTATAGAAGCCTGGGGACCTGAGTTCCACATTCAAAACCCGCAGAAAGAAGCCAGGGGTGGCTGTGTGTAATCCCAGCATTCTAGAGATGAAGACAGGTCCTTGAGCTTGGTCACCAGTCAGTTTAGCTCCAGGACAGTAAGAGACTGCCTCAAAAAGTACACACACATACACATGTGCGCACGCGCCCACACACACCAGACTGGCAGAGGGCAGACACATTGCCTTGGTGCACCAGGCTCTGTGCTTTGGGCCATGGGGAAGATAAGAGGGAGCATTGAGACCAGACGCCCACACACATGTACTTAAGGGTGGCTCCATCATGGGCTGCCCCACAGTGAGGCTGTCTGGGGCATGGTGGAGCCTCAGCTCTAATGAAGGACAAGCAGCAATGGGTGTGTGGTGGGAGTGGGGTGGAGATTGAGAGGCTTCAGTGCTCCTTTATAACCAGACAAAAACCACATAAGCCTGGACGACCTTGATTTCAAGGTAGAGAAAAAGAGGTGAGACTCTGGGAGACAGCCACCGTTCTAAACAAGTTGAGTCTTAGAGAAAAATCAGTCTTGTGGAAACAGCAGCTGGGCATAGACCTCTGATGCCCCCTACTGGCCATGTCTCAGAAATGCTGTTCTAAACTGTAGCCTAGCCTCACCTGCACATCCTAGGAGACACTAAACTTAAGAACTGGCAAGGTTAAAGGGATGGGGAGGGAGGGAAATAGCCTTAGCAAAGGGACACCATCAGGCTCAGTTTCAATAAGGTGCAGCCTTCCAGACACAGGGCAGCAGGGGCCAAAGCCCGAAGGCTGTGCTTGAGACCCTCCTAAGGCACAGGAGAAGCTGTGGAAACTGAGGCCTTCAGGGTCAGGTTAGTGCTACATCCTGGTAGTCTGACTCACCCTAGGGCTCCAACCTAAGCCCTGTGTCCCCTGACACCTCTGTCTCTCTGAGGGAGCAGACACAAACGGCCTCCTTTGGGTCCATGTGTTCATTTATTCTGCAGCTAATGGGGACCCATCCCTCTGCATCTGATGGGGACCCATCCCTCTGCATCTGAGGGGGACCCATCCCTCTGCATCTGAGGGGGGCCCATCCCTCTGCATCTGATGGGGACCCATCCATCTGCATCTGATGGGGGACCCATCCCTCTGTATCTAATGGGGACCCATCCCTCTGTATCTAATGGGGACCCATCCCTCTGCATCTGATGGGGGACCCATCCCTCTGTATCTAATGGGGACCCATCCCTCTGCATCTGATGGGGGACCCATCCCTCTGTATCTAATGGGGACCCATCCCTCTGCATCTGATGGGGGACCCATCCCTCTGTATCTAATGGGGACCCATCCATCTGCATCTGATGGGGGACCCATCCCTCTGTATCTAATGGGGACCCATCCCTCTGCATCCTCTTCCATCACAGACTGGGCAGCAGATTCAGATATGGCTGAGGGAGTTGAGCACAGTAATAACCAATCATGGCAACAGTCCAGGGAACACAACAGCACTGAGGGCAGGAGAGGAACAGAGTGTCCAGGAAGAGCTTTCTAGAGATGGTCCTGTGAAGTTAAACTTCAAAGTCATGTCAATTTTCCAAGTCCCTCCCCCATTACCCATGCCTCTCCCCGACATGAGTAGGTATCTTTTCTTTGTTGGTTCTTTTTTTGTTTTGTTTTTGTTTATGAAACAGAATTCTCTGTGTAGCTCTGGCTGTCCTGGAACTCAATCTGTAGACCAGTCTGGCCGCGAACTCAGAAATCTGCCTGCTTCTTCCTCCTGGAATCAAAGGCATGTGCCACTACTACCTAGCTAGTGGACTTCCCTTAGGTGAACTTTCTTCCTAGCCCAGCATGGTTCCCCCCCCCAAAAAAAAATCCTACTGTACTGAGTATCTCACCCATAGAAAGCCAGCAACCCCAGAGCAGGTCATGTAGTGCCCAGTGTGGCTAGGTCCACAAAACTAGGGAAGCAGTATAAAGGCCCATGCATCCTTCAGGGATGAAACAAAAGCACTTAAAGGTCAATCCGTGTGCACATGTTTGCAGACCCCCCCAACACACATCTAAGGCCCGTTTCAAATGTGGAAGCTGTGGCTGTGTGAGGCTGGGGATGAACAGTGACCTGCCATGAGTTTCACAGGGAGGCGAGCACTCTACCATCCAGTTAGCCGCTGTGGCTAAGTTTCTGCCTCACTACTCAGGCCACCCTTGGAAGTGCTGTCACTTGTTTTATGGCTTCCTTCCCAGAAAAAAAAAAATCCACATGCCAGAGTGAAATCCAGACTGGTTTACATAAGAGGCTAGGGAAAACTCCTCCCTACAGAGACACCTGCCCAGCACCATGGGGAGATGGACACGTGTGTCAATATCTGGGGGTCAGTCACTCAAGAGTAGAGGAAACAGTGCCATAGCAGCATGGACAGGCATGAGGAGGCCATGGGTAGAGGGCTGGGACAGAGTGAGAGGCAGCAGATGAGGCCATCGAGATGGGACAAGGCCGACTTCCCCCTAAATGAGACGAGAAGCTGTGAGGTGCTGAGTAGGGGCCACTCTGTCACCCAAGTGCAAGTGTCCCTCATATTATACCGCCAGCTGAGGAAAGGTGGCAGGGGTGAGACTGAGGTGGAGAGGTTGCTGCAGAGTCCAGAAGAGGAGAGGACCAGAGCCAGGAGACAGGAGGGGTGGCCACATTCTGAGTGTTTCAGAGCTAGGGTGAGAAGGTTTGCTGATGGCCCATTGGGTGTAAAAACGGACTGTCAATGACTGACTGCTAACAAAGACATGATGGAAACAGATCTGGAGGCGAGGGAGGAAAGGGAGGGAGGGAGGAAGGAAGGGAAAGAAGAGGGAGGGTGGGAAGGAGGGAGAGAGGAAGGCAGGAAGGCAGAAAGGGAGGGAGGGAGGGAGGGAAGGAGGAAGGAAGGAAGGAAGGAAGGAAGGAAGGAAGGAAGGAAGGAAGGAAGGAAGGAAGGGACGGACAATTGGAACAGCTTCCCAGACTGCCTGTACACAACCCTGAGTTTCCCCCAAGTGACCCTGGGGCTCAGAAACCACACATGCGACAGACCATCACTGAGGAGTAGCCAGGAGGACTAACAAAGAGTATGTAGAAGAACCAGGGGGAACAGACGGCTCATGGAGCATGGCTCACTGAGACCGTTCCCCCGGTTAGACGTACACTGGGCAGAGATGGCTGTTCCGAGACCTTGGCCAGCTGCGCCATCTGTCCCTCCATACATCTTCCAAAAGAACAGATGCAGCTCCCTGCTGCAGGTGTACCACCTTCTGCCCCTGGGCTGCCCAAGCCCTGCAATCGTGACAGTATTGCCCTGGCTCCCTCCCCTTGTAGGTCACGTTTGAGATTTCCAAGCAAGAAGACTGGCAAGTTCCCATCTGGATCATCGTGGGCAGCACTCTGGGGGGCCTCTTGCTGCTGGCCCTGCTAGTCCTGGCACTGTGGAAGGTGAGGCTCCTAACCCTGGAAGCTGGCGCTGCCCTGCCTCCTCCAACGGCTTGCCTGTTCCTAGGACACCAAGCCCCTTCCACAGCAGGCAAGACTGGTCAGGGCCCACAGAGGCCACTTCAACTATGGTTCCAGGTCTGTGGGGTTCCTCTTAGCAGAAACAAATAAATGAAATAGGCAATGAAGCTACACATTTCCTCCATCTCAGAAGCTCTAGTTAAGCGCCTTCTGCTACAGATAGGGAGGGAGGCCCAGAGAGGGATGTTAACTAAGGCTGCGTGACACAGCATGACTTCTAGTCTCCTGCTCAGGGTTCCATCCACCTGGCTCCAATCCACACACTGAGTTTGGGAGTAGGGGTACTAAGAATGAGCTGGGTATTTAGAGATGCCCTCTTAAGGAGCAAACATGAGGGGGCTAGTGGAGGACCAGCAGAAGGTGACACAAGCACCATCTAGTCTGTCCACCCCTGAGACTTTCCACCTTTGCTTCCCCACAGCTCGGTTTCTTTAAAAGTGCCAAGCGCAAGAGGGAGCCTGGACTGGGCCCTGTCCCCAAAGAGCTGGAGTGAGGATCTATTGGAGGCTTCGTGTTGACGGGGGCCAGGCACCGGTCCAGGAGCTGCAGGCCCAGGCCTGTGGCCCCACAGAGCTGGGGCAAAGAGGATGCCTGTGGACTTTGTGTTGAGCTCATCTCTGGAGAGATGGCGCCTGATCCCTGTGGGATGGACGTCAAGCACATGTTTGCAGCAACGTCTCTCCTAGAGGTTGAGATGCCTCCAGTACTGATCCCTAAGGACTTAAAGGGACCACTCCAAGACCCAGGCTCTGTGGAGGTAATCTGCTGCCCCAAACACTAAGGTGCTAGGGCTCTGTTATCATGCCCACCTCTGAAGAAACCAAAGGGAAAGGCGGCAAATACAAGCCCACTGTGTACGCTCCATCTGGACTCCATAGCCTGGCAACATAACCTCCCTCTCACTGTGTGGTTCCCAAGTCACTGCCATCCCTTCTCCAGACCCCAAAGTTCTCCAAAGACTTGTGTGGCTTGATGTGACAACTGCAGGCCAGTGGTGAAAGCAGACATTTGAGGACTGTGCCAGATGGGGGCAGGTGGGAGCCAGGATGCTGGGTACCTTCCAAACATCAGAAGGCAGCAGCGGAGCTCTCCAGCAGTGACTACCACCCACACACTCCTGCCCTCCTGCCTCCCTGAAGCTCCTGCCAGCTCCTTTGGTTGCTAGGCAACTCACAGGGAGCCTGTGGAGGATATCAGTCCACGGCTCTCCATAACCACTTGTCTTACAGCTGCAGCTTGTCCTGGCGCAGATGCACTGAGGTGGGAAGCCTCTGTTCCTTGCATCAGCCCCCTACACACACACAGACACACACACACATGCACACGCACACACAGGCACACATGCATACACCTCCCACCCACGAATGTGTGGGAGAAGGGCTCCTGGAGGGGCACTTTGGAGGGGCCCTCTTTGGCATGCACTGAACAAAGCCCATGCAAGGCCCCTCAGAACCTTAAACCTCAGAGGCAGACAGCTCTCTCACCTGCCAGCTCTACGAACAAGCCCTGAAGACAAGGGGCATGCCGGGTGCCCAGCAGAGTAATTTATGCCTTAGCCCTTTTTGTTGAGACGGAAATGGACACCTCAAAGCCATCTGCTCCCCTGTGCAGTACAACCTCTACTGTCAGAAATATATTTAAGAAAATTTTCTAAAAGGTGTTTAAAAACAACCAACAGACATTCCATTCTTTGACAGAGCAAGGCCAAATTCTGCTTTAAAGAGGAAAGGGAGGTGGGTGTCTACTTCCATCTAAATGTTGGGGACAGTCTTCTCCATTGTGTGGCCACCTCTCTCCCAAGGACTTCCTAGCCTCACTCACTAGAACATCTATGTATCATGGTAGCAGGGCACTCTCCCCTCACCACCAGCACCCACCCCATCTTTGGCTAGGTGCTCTCCCCTTATAGGATCCCAGTTTCTCCAGGCTGGGCCTTCAATGTGTGGGCCTCCCACACACGTACTCTTGCTTCTCTTCTAGAGAGAGGTTAACTCTTCACCAAAGCATCTCAACTCTACTCTTGTGCTATTCCCTTTCTACAACCCTAACAAATAACTCAGAAAGTATTTGGATTTTTTTCAGATTTTTTTTTGTGTGAGTGTGCATGCATGTGTATGTGTGTGTCTATGTGTATGTGTGTGTCTATGTGTATGTGCACATATGTGCCCAAGAAGGCCAGAAGAGGGCCGTGGCACCATTCTCCACAGCAAAATCAAGACTCAATTCAGGAATGCCATCTCCCAGGTCCAAAAGAGCTAAATTGAGGGTCAAAGGTCAAACAGCAAATCTAAACCCTGAACCCAGAAGTTCATTTCCCTCTAAAAGAATATCAGTGGCTGCCCTTATGAATGAGGTCACTGGGGACAGGAGAATAAACCAACCCACACTCAAAAGCATGTTATTGCTGGGTGGTGGTGGCGCATACCTTTAATCCCAGCACTTGGGAGGCAGAGGCAGGCAAATCTCTGTGAGTTCGAGGCCAGCCTGATCTACAGAGCGAGTTCCAGGACTGATTCCACTGTTACTGAGAAACCCTGTCTCAAAAAAATCAAAAAAAAAAGAAAAAAGAAAAAAATTATCAAGCCAGGAGTGGTGGTGCACACCTTTAATCCCAGCACTCAAGGAGCAGAGGCAGGCAGATCTCTGTGAGTTTGAGGCCAGTCTAGCGAACAAAGTGAGTTCCAGGACTGCCAGGGCTGTTATAAGGAGAAGCCCTGTTTAGGAAAAACAAAACAAAACAAAACAGGACTCAGCCTGTCTCCTCTCCAACACTGGTAGATCTCAGCAGAGTGCTGCCGTGGGAAGCGGGCATCAGCAGGCTGGCATGTTATTGGAAACTGACACCTGTGCTACTATGATGTTTAACTCCTCCAGTCACAACCTCTGGACTAAGGCAGACAGTCCCAGGGCTCCCATCCCATCATGTCCCCTGTATACCCCTAGACCAACTAAACGACAAAAGGCAGATGAATCAGGCCCAGGCCCACTTGTACCTCCTCAAACTTCAGCCTTATCACTCTCTCCTTTCTCTTAATACTATCTTTCTGAATCTGTTTAGTGGTTTTTTTTGGTTTTTTTTTTTTTTTTTGGTTTTTTGAGACAGGGTTTCTCTGTAGCTTTGGAGCCTGCACTGGAACTAGCTCTTGTAGACCAGGCTTGTCTCGAACCCACAAAGATCCGCCTGCCTCTGCCTCCTGAGTGCTGGCATTAAAGGCGTGCGCCACCACCGCCCGGCTAATCTGTTTATTCTTAAACAGAAATGTCCAAGACTGGCCGCAGCAGTGCTTTCACTTTAGAGGGAACAAAGCCTCATCTAAGAGGCAAGGGCCATGGTCCCTGGGGATTCTGATCCAGGACATCACCTGGTGAGCAAAGCCTCTGTGGGTAACTTGTGCTGAGCTGAGCTCCCAAGCAAGTGACATGACAGACAGCAAAGCAGAGGACAAGAAATTCAGCACACACAGGTGGCTTTCTGGGATGGATACTGGAAACTGTTTCATGCTCAAGGTTGGTTACGGTAACCCAGCCCTGGCCTAATCAGAAAGGCCTTGTGGTTACTCACGGCAAGTCTTCAGGATGCAGTTTATGGTAGATTTCATCCCGTCAAGAGAGCCCCAGTGACACTGGAAGGGTTTGGGAACATTTGCTGTGACTGGGAAAGGAGATAATAAGCATCAGGCTAATGACAGCCATCATTAGAAAGAAGCTCCTTCAAGGGCAACCTTGAATCCACAGCAAACCTAGTACAGCGGCACGGCAGCAGACACCTGCAATTCTAGCACCAAGAGGTGAAGGCAGGAGGATCAGCAGGTCAAGGCAGATAAGTTTAAAACCAGCCTGGGCTACATAAAACCCTGTCTCAAAATGAAACACTAAAGTCAGGCATAGTGGAGCATGCCTTTAATCCCAGCACTCCAGAGGCAGGGACAGGTGAGTCTGTTCAAGGTCAGCCTGATCTACAGAGTGAGTTCTAAGACAGCCAGAGCCACATAGTGAAACCTTGTCTCAAAATTAATTAATTAAAAAAGAAACACTGTATAGCTCATGGGTAGGGATTAATAACTGTGGTCTAGCTGCTAATTCATAATTTTCAGTCAGGGGTGTTACACAACTGTACTCCCAGCTCTTAGGAGGCTGAGGTCTCAAGTTCAAGAACAGCCTAAGCAACACACTAAGACCATCTCATAAGCCTTTTTGAAACATTGGTCATATGGCCCAGTGGTAGAGTACTTACTAAGCACATTCAAGGTCCCAAGTTCAACTCTTCAATCCCCAGTACCATGAAAAACAAAATTCAGATGAAATTACTTGGAAATAAAACTAACCTAAATATGGTTCTTTGAAGAGAGAGCATTCATTACATGTCCAGCCTGAACACACTCATGTATGGAGCTCCTATGGTATTGGATATGTAAATAGGTCTGCAATAAAATCAAGTATGGCTTCTACACCAAATTACCATGGAGGCTGCAGGGAGGCGGGGGATACAGTGATGGGGAGGACATAGCTGTCAGGATTTCTGAGGTCTCAGCTTGCTACCTAGTAGAGAAAACAGCTGCAAGTAGCTGAGAAGCAAAGGAACAAGACGTGCCAGGGGAGGGGGATTTGAATTGCTCTGATACCCACTCCCCTGTTTGGATGGAGACAGCCCTCAGAAGATGCAGAAGCTCAGGGTCAGCCCTGGGTAGACTTGGGAGAGACTTCTCTAATGTTCTGGGGAGTGGGTATCATTTAGTACCCCTCAGTTCCTGTATGCTGTGAGCTGGAAGGAGGAAGCCCGTCAGGAAAGCTTCTTTGTGGCATTAGATGCTGAGGCCTGTGTGCCGAGGGTGGAGTGGATCTCAAGCATCAGAAGGCAGATTGTCCAGGCTGAGGTTCAAGGGTGGTTCCAGAGTGGCCTCAGTGAGGATACTGACTCACAGGGGCCACCCCAGGCCTCGCAGGCGCAGCCTCTGGGAGGTGATTTTTTGCACACTGACCTTTCCCTAGCGTCTAGAACCATCAGCATTTGTTCCCTGATTCGGTGTCTATTTCCTACACAGCCTGCCCTTGTGGCTTTCAGCTTTGTTCAAGCCTAACTTGGGTCTAAAAAGCCCCAGGAGCTGTCTTTCTGGTATACACAGGAGGTATTACTTGTGCTAAGAAAGGTGGTGGTTCTCAGGAGGGGCCAAGTACTGGCAGGACCCACACAGAGGCAACAGAGAGGCAACATGGAGTGCAGCTGGGGAGGCAGGCCTCTCCCTCCCCTGACGTCAGCACGAGGAGGCATCACCACTGCCACTCTGTTCTCCAAGAATAAGATGCTAGAATTGAGTCAGTCCCTCTGGCTTCAAGTTCCAAGACAGCAGTGTGTGACAGAAACAACTGACTTCATCATGTCCCTTTCCTGGCATGAGTCACTGCCAATTTCATCTACCAGACAAGGGATAACCAGGTCTTTCTCCCTCACAAGACTTTATGACCTGGGTTTTCTGTCATATTGTGGTCTTCTAGAGTGGGAACTGTAATTTGCCCTCATCCTGTCATGTCAGTGCACAGATGTTACCTGAAACAATGAAAAAAATGAAATCTCAAAGCCTCTGGGATTCTTCAGGCCAGAGGCACAATGCAAACTGCAGCAGCCTCACAGGAATCAGGGCCATCCCCGGGCTCAGAGCAAGGACAGCACCATGGCCGAGAGACACCATCCCAATCCACTTCCCATCCTGACAGTTTGTAATGTCTGGGCCTAAATCCCCAATTATAAAATGAAAGGCTGATCTTTTCAGATCTCTATATTAGGGTGGCCAGCACAAATCTAAGCCTGATCTAACATATTAACACTTAGAAGTGTATATATACAATTATTAAAAATGGAATATATTTGTTAGAACTGAGAGAGGGAGAGAGATGAAGGAGAAGAACAAGAACAAGAAGAAATTGAGTCTAATGGCACAGACCTGCTATTCTAGCTACTCTGAAGGTTGGGGCAGGAGGATTCCAAGTTCAAGGCCTGCCTGGGCTACCTAGTAAGACCATCTCAAACAAAAAGTAAAAAGAAGGCTGGAAATAAAGCTCAGCAGTGACCTCCCTACAAACATGATACCCTGGATTCAATACCTGGTCCTGAAAAAGTAGAAAAATTTAAAAAGCAAGTTTTAAAAATCTCTGGGTATAGACATTTGTATGACTCGACTAAAGGGATGTATCTGCCTTTGGGGGCTGGGGGAGCTCATGCATCTATAATCCCAGTCCTCAGGAGGCAGAGGCAGGATGCAGAGTTCTATGTAGTGTCAGGTATTGGGTTCATGCAGTTCAGTGGAAGAGACAGGTCACTCTAGTGTGATTTTTACCCTTTGGGGCCACAAGGACTCAGGTTCCGGCAGACTGACTGTAGCTTTGCAAAAGGCTTTCTCATTGTTATATAGTTTACACCTCCGCAAGTCAAATTCCACACACCAAAACCTCTTATGTGAAGCTCCACAAAGGAGACAAATGCCAAAGCAATTCTCAGCCCCGAATCTCTTGGAGTTCTGCAACCAAGTTTTGCATATTTCAAACAGAAGGTAGTGGACACGAAAGGTAGCAGTCACAAAAGGCAGATCAAAGTCCAGGCGCTTAAACACTCCAGAATCAAACTAGCTGCAAAGCTCTGCGGAAACTCTTGTTTCAGTTCTAGGCTAGCCTGAGCTATGTAAGAAGGCCCTATCTCAAATACAAAAGAGGAGCACCAGAGAGATGGCTCAGAGGTTAAGAGCACTTGCTGCTCTTGCAGAGGACAGGAGTTTGGTTCCCAGTACCCACACTAGGCAGCTCACAAGCACCTATAACTCCAGAGGATATGACACTCATTGGGAGTCCATGGGCATGTGCACTAATGTACACAAGCCCACATGCACACACAATAAAAATAAACATAAAAAGAGACAGGGCTGGGGATGTGGCTCAAACACTTGCCTAACATGGAGAAAGACTTGGATTTGATCCATAGTGCCACTGTGGCGCCATATACCTGTCATCCCAGCACTTGAAAGGTCAAGAAGTAAAAGCTCCAGGCCACCATCACTACACAGTGAGTGTGCAACCAACTACATGAGACTGCACCAGTCATGGTGGGGAAGCTTAGAATGACAGACCCAACTCTCTAAATGACTCCGCTGATACAGTGCTTGACAAAACGATCCTTTTTTAAAGATCTATTTTTATTTTAAGTGTATGCGCCTGTGTATCTGTATGTGAACCACGAGCATGCCTGGCGACCTAAGAGGTCAGGCTTTGGATCATCTGAAAATGAAGGTACTAAGCCTCGTGAGCTACCAGATGAACCACATTCAGATGCTCTGAGGAGCAGCAAATGCTCTAAACCTTCTCTCCAACCCCAACAAAATAATCTTCCAAGGGGCCATTGATATGGCTCAGCAACTCTGGCAAACTGAGTTGGATCCCCGAAGTTCATATGGTGAAGAAACAACTCCTCTTGTAAGCTGATCCATGCACAGCCATGGCACATGTGCCTAGGTGCACACACTGCCTAAGTAAATGTGGAAAAGTTCAATATTTTAACACGACACTGAAGTTCATGTGGAAAAATAAGCATACGATGAAAGGGCTGCTCATCCCTCACACACACAGAAGAAACAAAGAGATAGAAGCCTATCTAAAAATACTTGGCATTTATCTGCCAGAGATGTTGACTGTCTCACTGGATCACCCCAGGACAAGATGAATAATATTATTGTCCCAATTTACAAAACCTGAGGCTTATGCAAAGTAGTACCTCCTACACAGCCCTGTAGTAAAAAGTCAGTCTTCAGAGCAGAAGTGAGAAGACCCAACTATGTTGCAGCAATTTACTTTATAATTCAAATCGATGGGAAGTATTTCCTTGGTTAGCAGAATACCTGTATCAAATTAAATTCTTGGTATATCACAAATTTCAACCAGGGAGCTGGAGAGATGGCTCCACAGTTCAGAGTGCTTACTGCTCTTGCAGAAAACCTGAGTTTGGGCCCCAGCACCCAGACTGGATGACCCACAACCACCTGCAACTCCAGTCCCAGGGGATTCAACCATCCTCTATGACCTCCTTGGACACTTATATAAATGTGGAACCTATAATTCACACAGGCACACAGATAATTTAAAGTCAGCCTCTTTTAAAAATCTAAACCAAAGAAAATGAGGAAGGAGGAAAGGAAAGCCATAAAAGCTTGTGTATTTCAAACAGAGAAAATACAAATTAAAAAGATGTTCTGGTCTTAGAATGAAGACAGCCTGACAGGCAGGATAAAAAAAAACCCAGAATCCAGTAAAACAAATTATGGTAAATTTAACAAAATAAAAGTGTAAATTTGAGCCGGGCGGTGTTGGCACACGCCTTTAATCCCAGCACTCGCACTCGGGAGGCAGAGGCAGGCGGATCTTTGTGAGTTCGAGACCAGCCTGGTCTACAAGAGCTAGTTCCAGCGCAGGCTCCAAAGCCACAGAGAAACACTCTCTCGAAAAACCAAAAAAAAAAAAAAAAAAGAAAAAAAAAAAGTAAATTTGACCAGCAATATGGCTCAGTGGGTAAGGACACTTGCCTCCAAACCTGATGACCTGAGCTCAACCCTCACATGGCAGAAAAAAATTACTTGACTTCTGAAAGTCAGTTAAGACCTACACACTACACACACTCTCTCATACACATACACACCATACACATGCTCTTATACACATACACACTCATACCACACACCCCACAAACTCTCATACACATACACACTCATACCACACACCCCACAAACTCTCATACACATACACACTCATACCCCACACCCCCCACACTCTCATACACATACACACTCATACCACACACCCCACAAACTCTCATACACATACACACTCACACACCACACACACCCCACACTCCACATACACTCACACATACACACACACCACACTCTCATACACATACACACACATGTAAAATATACTTTTAAAATGTAAAGTTGATATAACTTTTTAAAAAATTACTAAATGAGAAAAAAAAACTCCTTAAGCTTTCACAAAACTTCTAATAACCACAGCCACAACACAAAGAAAACACCAACTGTGTTAAAGGAGCACACGTTAAAACCCAAATGGAACTGTTCTTCATTAATCACTCTGGCAAAACTAAATGAGGTAATATCTAGTGTCTGTCAATACAGGAACAGGGAAAACAGCATTTAGACATGTACAGCGGACCCAACTCCAGCAATGAGCGTCAGGGGCTTTAAGTACACGAGTGTTCACTATCTCATCACTTAGGAGATTAAACCTGAACACCCACCAGTAAGTCTGGGTAAACAGACTTTAAGACTATATACAGAGGTAAATGCTATGAAGCTCTATTTCTTAAATGCATACATATGGAAATGAAAATATGCTTAATATATTAAATAAATATGAAGTCCATCTGCATTTTCAAGTGAAAAGAAATATATTCACCACAGCAAACTTATGGGAAGCTACTCAAAAGACGTTTTGCAATGATTGGCTCTTCAGAGTCCAAACAGGACACAGGAAGAGCTTTTTTTTTTTAATACAGGATTTTCCCACACACACATATTATTTCAACAACCCTTTTCAAAGAAACTCAACAAAAGATCTCACATTGAACAATAAAGACACAAACTTCAAGATACTTTTTTTCAAACATTTACTGAACACAACACCATTTTTCCTTTTACACAGCAAAGTTGTTAGTTTCAAATTAGCTGAGCCATTAGGACTGTCAACTGCCATGAAATCAAAAGTGATTCTACATGTCAAACTCAAACAGAAGACATCATGCAATATATAAATCACTGATAGACCTCAGGTGCAGTCAGCAAGGTTACTATGCTTATTAAAGTCACATAAATGGCTTGACAAGAGTGCACGGTAGAATGACATCACTGGCTGCAATAAACCATGGTGAATTACTAGACTACAACTATGTAGCTCCTCTGCACCGAGGACGGCAGGTTGTGGAACATTACAAAGAACAGAGTCTTTCCAATAGGTTAAGGCCAGATTTTAGTCCCCAGCTATGTACCTCTGAAAAGACTGGTTAGGAAAGCTGGGGGAGTGGGGAAGGGTCCCTTCATCTTTTCTCCTCTACCAATTACTGAGCAACAACAACAAAAGCCATGCACACATTTTACAACACCCGATAAGAGATACAAAACCTGTTTCCTCGCCTTGCAGGCTTGCATCCTCGTGCCTTCATTTTTCTGATGAGGCCACTCATCCCATGATTCACCCCCAAAGGAAAGCTGACTTTAAGCAGTAGTCACCCCTTGAACACGTCAAAGATATACTCCCCATAACCATCAAGCCACTGTCCCGTCCCAATACACTAACACAAAGGTACACTCCACAGACCTAGGACTAGGAACCACATTTACTTTACATTTGTAAAAACAATGTATCAGCATTGTCACTGGAGGATTTGTTCCAGATCCCAGGGTTGGGAAAGGGGATGTTGTATGCCCCGGCCCATCAAGGTTTGGACAGAAACATCTAAGGAAGCCCCTTTGTGTATGTACATAGTGAGAGGCTGTCAGATGATATCCAGAACGGAGCCGTGCACTTTCAAAGTGGAGTAGGCACAGCTTAGAATCTGGACTGAAATCAGTTCACAGAGCAGAAGGCAGCGCTGAAGGTCTTACTCCTCCCTATGAATGTTGCAGAAGTCTTGTCAGTAAGAAGGGTGTGCTCCTGAGCGCACAGACTCCTGGGTAGCTGATAAAGCACTTCAGATTTTTATAACTGTCATAAGGAAGCATAGATACTTTCATCCACTGATCAGCAACTGGATACTTCTCAACCAATAAAAGGCAGATAACTCTTTCCTTTGGCTGCCCTACACCAAGAATAAGGAAGTTCTTCTGCTTGGATTAGCCAAAACAGTCTGATTTTGAGGAGCTGCCTCAACTAAGAAAAGTGCTGTTAACACAGAACTTGGAACTCTCTGGAACTTAAATTTTCAGAAACATTTGACTAATACAGTGTTGCCTGAAGGGAGGCACTGCTCCCAAATTTATGTCAGTCAAACAATGCTGTCATGTTCAAGTCCTCACAATCACCATTTATCAACTATTAGTATAATGAGATCAAAGCCCTTCTCAGAAACTAACAAAACCAAAGCTTGGCAGATGGGCCGCTTTGGGGTTTGAAGTTTTCCCAGTGGGGAACCTTCAGACAGTTGGGCTGTGAGCAATCAGGGTGGACTGCACAAGCTAGGTGTCAGAATCAGTCACCCCTCCTTCAGCAAGGAAGGGGATGGGCTTGCCACCGGGACTGGGCTTAATCACTGATGCACAAGTGTCCAACTCCTAACTGCATGAGGTGGAAAGCAGCCTCCTGCACTCCTGGCTCATCCAATGTGACAATTTACATGACAGAGAAGTGTTCTGGGAAATCACTATCACTGCCAAGGAAGAGTTAGAATTCAAAGCATGATTCTACCAATAACAAACATGAAGTGACAGACATGGCTGTAGGAGACAGCCCAGTGAGCTAGCTACAAAACCACCACCTTCCACACCTATCTATTTTTCTTTAAAAACAACAGTTTATGGAACATTTGGCTGAGCTTATTTTTAAAGAATTCTACCAAAAACAAATAACGGAAAAACCAGGCATGAAGATCACTTCTTCCAATAACGGCTTTATACAGGTGTTCCCCAATGCAAATCTGGAGTGACTTTAAGGACAAAATGAGACCCTCAGCTAGAGTGCACCACGTGCAACCACAGTTTAAACAAACCTAGCCAGTTATCCACCAGCATGGTTCAGTTTGCTCCACCCTCATCAGCAGTCTTCCCCCCTTCAAAGCTGTCCTTAAATTCTATCTCTGAATATACACATAACATCATTATCCTCGTATATAAATAACATCTAGAACAGTGTTGGTCCTGGATAGTGAAGGGGAAAAATGTTTTTAAAACATGCAATGTTATCTAGTATTTCAAGTTTGGGTGCTTAAAAACCGGATACATTAAAAATGGAACCAAATGAATACTAAGTGCCACAGCTATTCCTCATTGTCCATATCAGGCCTTAGAGTCCGAAAAGGAAAAACCTGACCTGAGCCTGGACAGAGGCAGGACTGACTCACCTGTGCAGTGTGTCATCCCTTCCAGGCCACTGAGAGTTGCCAGGGCAAGGTGAGACAATACCCCTTGAGTCAAGTCAGGAGGGTCAAGGTCAGAAGTTCCCAAATGAGGGTCATTCCAACACCTCCCTTTAAGCCATCAAAAATGTCTTCCTTGTAAACTCTCAAGTTAGGAAAACAGACATCTATTCATGAAAGAATTTGCCATCAAAACACTCCTAACTAAAGCAAGCACACACATGAAGCACAACTACAGCAACTGTGTCTTGCATCCTTGGAGCAGGAAGTTTTTCAAGTCTCTCCTACCCTCCCAGGTATTTCATTTTGTGGGGTATCTCTGTTAAGGCCCTAGGTGCTGATTTTGGCTTCATCGTTTTTTAAACTATATCACTGCAACCTTTCTCATACATTTTAAAAAGCAATATCCACAGGTAAAATGTTTGTGAAATCTTACAGGTTGTTTAAAGTTTATATCTGATGTCGCATCATGACAATGCTTTTCACTAAAGGAAAACAAGAAGCTGCGGGTCTCCACTTATGGTACCATGCACTAGGGGTAGCTCAGGCATTCATTTGGCACTAGAGAAAAATTACAGGAACAACTAGTTTTACTTTCATTATCATTTCCAGCATCAGTAGAAGCAGGTGTTCTTCCAACTTGAATTTCTGTGATGCTTAAGAGAAAAATCACAGAATACTCTTGAAATGTTGTTGATAAAAGAAAGCAAAAAACAAAGACCTCAGTACCACATTCTGTGGTAGAAAAGTCTGCAGCTCTGAGATATACCTTCCATGTGGCATTGAGAATCATTTTCCTCATCAAATACTTCATTTCCTATATCCTACTCCTGGTTTTCCTACATCTTACAATGGATGAAGTAAAAAAACGTCAGAACCGTGTCCTGGCTCATCTCATACCTAACAGGGAGACAGAAATAAATGCCCTCTGGAAAAGGCAGTTTCCAAATGTTAAAGACACAACACAAGAGGAAAGGGCTAAAAGGGGACACAATAGAATATCTAGCTATACTATGACAATGCTCCTTAATTAGGTCTGTGAGCCAAAAGTCAAGTGCATGACTGCAATTTAGATCCATCATTACAACAAAGACCAGAAGAACTCAAGCCTAGGGTGGGGTCTAGCCAAGTCCACAGGCTGAGCTAAGATCACCACTTAGAAAACACTACCCAGCAGAATGCAATCATTTCCATGAATTCAACTTTCCAACAATAACTGCACATAATTTTCAGATTAAGAATCAGTAGCTAAGTGTTTCAAGTCCTCCTGGTGTAAAATGTGCTGTATCACTCTGTGCACATAGCAAGAGTGAGAACCATCCACGCAGGACATGAGCATCTCCCATTGCTCTCAATGTTCTTTTTTAGTTCATTTTCTTCACGAAATCCTCAAAACTGCTGCACAGATGACATGCTGACATCAGCTTAACAGAAATACTTTTGTAGGCAGCTGTTTAAAACATCAACTTTAAATCACAAATGCCCCCATTACACAAAATATCTTACATTCATTCCTTCAAAAAAGAAAGAAAGAAATGTCCAAACACCTTCCAGTTACACCTGAACAGTGCTGCTCTGTTTAGTGTGCTGAAATCAATACATGAGACAAGAGCCAAAGGGAACCAAAGACAGATGGGCTGAAAGGGTAGTGGAAAAAAAAGGACAATTTATGAACACATACTTCTATTGTCTGTGATTAAAGTCCTTTACTTTTTAGCACCACATTAAACGATTTTACACATCCAGTCACTTAATGAAATCCAACAAACTCTTCAAGAGTCCGGGGGATCTGGTCTTGGTAGTTAATGTCATTAGCCCGAACTGCTCGGGCAGCCAGGCACTTGAGGCTCATCTTCATCTGAGTTTTAAGTAGTATTTCAGACACCCCAGTCGTACTTTTGTCTAGTGGAGTCTTATTCTGCTTGTTTGTCATGTCGGTGTGAGCGCCGGCCTCCACAAGGCTGATGATGATGGAGTGCAAGGTCAGAAAGTCACTGATGGGCCTGTTGTACTGGACGATAATGTGGAGGGCACTATTCCCCTCATTGTCCACGGCATTCACCTCAGCACCACAGTCCAGCAAGAGCTTTGTGACCAGCGCATTGGGAAAGCTGCAGACATCATTGGTGTGGAAATCATCGACTGGTGTGTTCGAGTTGACAGCCAGGTGTAGCAGGGTGAAACCTTCCCGTGTTCTGGGGTCCAGGTGAATCAGGTTGTAGATCTGCTTGTTAATTCTGCACTGATCTTCTTCACTACACTGTGTCTTTGTAGAGATGCACACCAGGTACAGAAAGGTGTAGAGGTTACACTCATAATTGTCCATGGCACTGTGGACGTCAGCATCAGAGATATTTTTAACTCTGTTCATGCTCTGCTCTATTTCCAAAACACTGCATCTCAGAACACATTCTATGTCTGGGGCCTTCACAGCTTCATTGAGGTGTATCATCTGTGAGAAGACTTGAGCAAATCGAAGCAGATCCTTGTGCGTGTTCCTATTACCTTTCTGCCTGAGGTGTAGCGCATGCAGCCACAACTTGATGCATTGCTCAAACTCCATATTATCAGCATAGACAGCCCCTCTGTAAATGATGGGGTGGGAAACATCAATGTTGTCAGCACCTAAAATCCGCTCCCGCACAATAAGGCCCTCCATGTGAAGAGCATCTCTGTCTTGTCGAATGGACTCCAGTTCCTGGGGGTTCCTACACTCAGTTCTGTTCCCATAAGCATGGATGGGTGGGAGAACCTCTTTTTCAAGAATGTTGTTACCATCCTGAAACCTCTCCAACATGGCTAAATATAAATAGTGGTATGTCTTCATGATGTCATAGTTCTCACGGTCATTAGCAAAGGAGGCACCCAAAAGCTCCAAGGCTTCAATCCGACTTCTGCGGTCACAATCGGCATGAGAGAGTAATAGTTCAACAACATCAGCTTTACAGCTTTCGGCAGCTACCTTCAATGGTGTCATTCCATGGCCGTTCACCACTATTGCAGCTCGCCATTTTATCAGCTCTTTCACAATGTCAATGTGACCAGCTTCGGCTGCAAAGTGCAATGCTGTGGCTCCACAGTGTGCTTTAGCATTGGGATCAGCGCGCTGTTCTAGAAGGTATCTGACCACATCAGTGTGCCCCTTATATGCTGCGATCATTAGGCAAGTGTTGTCATACTTATTGGCAATGCTGATATTGGCATTATTTTCAACCAAATATTTCACAATGTCCAGCCTGCCATCAAAGCATGCTGCCCGCAGTGGGGTTGAGTTAGTGACTGTGGTATGGTTCACGTTGGCTCCATGGCTGACTAGAAGTTTAACAACTTCAAAATGTCCGGCTCCTGCAGCACACCAAAGAGCAGTGGCACCATCAATGACATACCTACACACAGAAGGAACAGTCAGTCAGACAAGAAACTCACAGGCCCTGACATGCTTAACAAGGTGCATTCACAAACACTAACTAAAACACCACTCTCCCAAACATTAATAAAGTATCAGTTTGGGTAGAAATAAAAATTAAGTAATTTCAGCAAAGCACTTTATATCAGCATGAATCAATAAAATTATTGTTACTGGCAAAAATATACTTCAGAAAACACAAGAGGGGCTGGGGTCAGGCATGGTGGCACACACCTTTGAGCCCAGCAATTGGGAGGCAGCAGCAGGCAGATCTCTGTGAGTTTGAGACCAGCCTAAGTGAGTTTCAGGATTGCCAAGGCTGTTACACAGAGAAACCATCTAAAAAAAACAAAAAACAACAAAAACTCACACAAAAAAAGAAAGAGAGAGAGAGAAAGAGAAAGAGAAAGGGAAAGAGCTCGGACGATGCCACAATGGGGAAAGTACTTACTATGCAACTATGAGGGCCTGAATTCAAATCTACAGAACAGGTTTAGTGCCAAGAGTAGCAAGTGTCTATTATCCTTGAAGGAGGGTTCATCTGTATTTCTGTGATTTGATTGGTTAAATAAAAAAGCTGCCTGGGCCATTTGATAGGGCAGGACATAGATAGGCGGGGAAAAAGAAAAGAGGACATGTGGAAGAAGACTGGGTCAGAGCCAGTCGCCATGAAGCTCCCACCGCAGATGGAAGTACCGTAGATCCGTCCGGTAAGTCACCCACCTCGTGGTGACATACAGACTTTTATAATGGGTTAGTTTATGAGGTGAGGGCTAGCCGGGAAGAGGCTAGAGATAATGGGCAAGGCAGTATTTAAATTAATACAGGTCTCATGTGGTTATTTCGGGCATAAGCAAGCAACCAGCAGCTGAGCGGGCCAGCAGCTGGGGGCTTGGGAGCCAGGTGCAGGGAACACAACCCACACCTCCTCTATTTACAACATATCCTAATGTTAGTATGGTGAGATAGGAGGTAGAGAGAATCCCCAGAGGTTTATGATTAGCAGATGATTAGCCCTCAGACAACAGTTCTCATCCTATGAGTTGCAACTCCTTGGCAAACCTCTATCTCCAAAAATATTTATATTACGATTTGTAAACAGTAGCAAAATATGAAGAAACAATGAAAATAATTTTGTGACTAGGGATCACCACAACATAAGAAACTGTATTAAAGGGTTGCAGCATTAGGAAGGTTGAGAACCACTGCCCTAAGATTACCTGACCTACAGCAACAAGAATGAACAATCACTAGTCTATACAATACAGAAAGCTAAACAATGATTTCTTTTGGGAAAGGTACTGGATGGCAGGATGTACACGGAGACTTACTAAGCAAATATGCTCTGCATGTAATTATAAATGCTGTATATAAATGTGCTTTTTTTCTAGCATGCTATGAAAAGCTAAGATGTATGTGTGTATACTCTGTATATATTCCTGAAGCAAGCCATTATGCGGCACAAGAGCAAGAAACACTAGCACTTGGAAACTACCCAGATACCTCCCTGATTTGACATTGTGGACACTGAGGCTACGGTTACCAGCTACTCAGTGCCTCTACTACAAGCAGGGTTTGCAACCTCTACAAAGTTAGATTCTTCTGACAAGTACAGCCTTTCCCACTTTTCCCCCAATCTCCTTTTCCTAATTTTAATTCTACTGATAATGGTTTCATGGACCCTAAAAAGATTTTTGCTAAAGATATTTAGAATTACTGTGCTAGAACCAGTAAGTAAGTATACCTGACAATATAAGTCGAAGGCTGACCAAATAATTATTTATCACACCCAAAATCTAGTAATGAGCTTCTCACTACACAACCTTATGCTGTGATGCAGGTCAAATTACAACCCCCACAAAATAAGAGGGTGCAACACCCATAACAACTTGCCAAAAGCCAGCTGTTACCATGGCAGCTAGCACACCTCCCTGTCTCTTCCAAATTCCAGTTCTTATGAAGGAGACTAACTCTTGGCAGTGGCAGGCTGCCCTGCACTTCTGCCTTCCACCAGGAGATAGCATTCTTCTCTGCAGGATGAGGCCCTCGCCAGACAACCCAATCAACCTTCATCTTGACTGTGCCAGTCTCCATGATATGGAGAATAAATTTTTACTCTAAGACTCACCTGGTCTATAACAGAATTGTTAGAGCAGCATAGAATAAACTACGACTTAGAAAAGCAGCTGGGTGTGGTGCTGTCACCTTTAATCCCAGCACTCAAGAGGCAGACACAGGTGAATGTGAGTCTGAGGCCAGCCTGGTCTACAAAGTACATTCTAGAACAGCCAGGGCCAACAGAAAAACTATCTCAAAAAACAAAGACTTAGAAAAAAAACATAAAATAGCCCCAGTTAACATCACAGAAACAACATATCTATCCTTTTATTTCTTAAATTACACCTATTAGCCAGGAGCAATGGTGCACACCTTTGACCCCAGCAATCAGGAGGCAGGAGGCAGAGGCAGGTGGATCTGATTTCAAGGCCAGTCAGGGCTACACAGTGCGCATGGCCAGCGTACAGGTGTGCGTGTGTATTTGTAATGTACAGGCAGATTCCACTACACATCTGGAAGTGAGAGGACAATTTGAGGGAGTTGGTTGTTGTCTCCTTCCACCACGTGGGTCCCAGAGATGGAACCAGGTCTGGCCACAGTGATCTATCTTTACTGGCTGAGCCATAGCAACGGACCTTCACTTGTTTTTGATACAGTGTTAATAACCAGTCTGAAAAAAATCCTCTTGAAATTGAAAAGTGTTGATCTACAATGTTTCTTTGCAATTGATACTTTTTATGATATTCGAAGACCTTTTAGAGTATTTGATCCTATATTAGTTACATAGCTGCAAGATGGGCATCATAACAGAATCTACCACATAGGGTTATTGGTAAGTTACTGTGAAGATGGAGCTATATTACGTACTAAGTAGTTAATACAGACTAGAGACATTCAAGTATTTTGTATGAACAATTTGATGCATTTGTGCTATTTTTCTTTAAAGTCAGCTGTACCTCTTTAAGTCTAAAAAACTTAAGGTAGAACTACAAACCTGGTAAAATTAAAATTTTTTAAATTTTAATTTACATTTATTATATGTGCATGTATTTGTGTGTTCATAAAGCACAGCATGCAGGTGGAAGTCAGAAGATAATTTGTGGGAGTTGGTTCTCTCTCCTTCCATTATGCAGGTTCTGCAACTGAACTTGTCAGCAAGTACCTTTACCTAATGAGCCATCTGGCCAGCCATGAATCTTGAGTGTATATCTAAGGACTCATTTTCTGATCCAGGTATAAAACATAATGGTCACCAGATATGTTTTCCTCGTGCCTCTTCCCAGTTCTATTCTATTAATGAAGCCATGTAGCACATTCCTTCATATTCGGCTTTTATCACTAACTCATCTGTGAGATTCTTTCAAAGAGTTGGGTGTATCAGAAATTTCTCTTTGAAAGTTATGTAGCATTTTATTGTATGAGTGCTCTATAGTTTATTGATTTTGGGTTTTTCCGAGACAGGGTTTCTTTGTAACCCTGGCTGTCCTGAAACTCCCTCTGTAGACTAGGTTGGCTTTGAACTCAGAGATCCACCAGCCTCTGCCTCCTGAGTGCTAGAATTAAAGGCCACAGACTTCTTCCCCGTTCTATACAGTTTGTCTACCCATTGTCTTCTTAGTGGATATTTTGGTTGTTCCCAAGGATTGATCTTTATAAATAAACTTATCTTGGACATTATTTTGTTTTTGCTTGAGACAGAGTCTTAGTATGCAGTCCTGGATATGCAGGAACTCAGAGATCCGCCTGCCTCTGCCTCCCGAGTACAGGAATTAAAGGCACGTGCCACCACCGCCCAGGAGTCTAACATCTTTAAAAAATTTAATTTTTTGCATTTATTTGGAAGGGGAGGGGAAGCATGTGTCAAGGTCAGAGAACAGCTCTCTGGAATCAATTATCTCCTTCCATCGGGTAGTTTCATGGGACTGAACTCGGGCTGTCAGGCTTGGAGGCAAGTACTTTTATCCACTAAACCTTCTTGTCAACCCTAAGGTGGGAAGGGGGAAGAAAAAGAGAGAGAGAAGGAAGGGAGGGAGGGAAAAAGAGTCTCTAAGTATTTGCTTTTTAACTTTTAAATATTTTACTTATTTTTATGTATATGGGTATTTTGCCTAATGTATGTCTCTTAGCATATGCATGCAGTGCCTATGAGAACAAAAGAAGGCATCATCAGATCGCCTGGAACTGGAGCTACAGGTGGTTATGAGCCTCTGTAGTGCTGGAAATTACACCCAGGTTCTCTGGAAGATCAGTAAGTGCTCTACTACTAAGCCATCTTTCTAAGCCCTTATCGTTTAAAGTTTTGTGCACAGTGTGAGGCTAGAACAATGGCTGACTTTCTCCCATACTGTTAAATTGTCCCAGCAATGTTTATTTAGAAAGTGTATCTCTTACCTGAATTTCACTGGCGTTTTTCTTTCCTTCCATGGTGTTGGGGACTTGAACCCAGGGTATCATGTACCCTAGGCAAGCATTCTACTACTGAACTACATTCCCAGTCCCACTGGAGCCTATTTCATTAGCTCCAAATGAGTTTATTTCTGGAATGTTATCTTGATGCATTATTTTATCCTTGCATCAGTGACACAATTATGGTAGTTTATTTTTTCTTCAAAATTATCTTAGTTACATTTCCATATACTTTTAGGGCTGACCTGCCAGTTTCACACAGGTGTGCATGCACATACAGCTTGCTAGGAGTGTGACTGGGGTAACAGAAAATGTATGGAGAGCCCTTCGGTAGAATAGTCACACTCAGAGGCTATCGACACTTCTAACCATGAACTTGGGAGTTTTTCTGTTTGTTATCTTCTGCTTATCTCAGAGACACTTTGTAATTTTCAGTGCAGAAGTCTTGTACATTTTTCTTTTGGTTTACTACTAGAGAGTGATTTTTTTATGATAGTGTTACAGTTGTGTCAATGAAAAAATTTTAATTGAACTCTGTATATTAAATGAAATTTAAATATACTAATTTTAATTAGAATAAGTTTTAATTAGACAATTGTTGGTAAAATGGCACAGTTGGTAATCATGAAGCTATTCTTATATAACATTTCATTGATTTCTCCAACTCCTTTTTTCCTTTTGGTGATTTTTCTACATTAGGCTAGCCTAGAAATTGCTATGTAGCTCAGGCTGACCTCAAACTGGCAATCCTCCTTGGCTTAGCCTCTCAAGTACTGGGATTACAAGTATGTGCCATTAATCTGGTCCTAATTAATTCCTTAGTTTACAAATAAATAATGAAAATAAAAGTGATATTTTAAGCCAGATATGGTGACACATGTCTAAATGGGGAGTCAGAGACAGGAAAAACATAAGTTTGAGGTCAGTCTTTGCTGTATAGTAAGCCAGTATTAAACTTCTTCCCTAAAAAAATAAAAATAACTACTTTGCTTTATTTCATATTTGAGACAGGGTCTCGCTATATAGCTGCTGGCTGGCCTGGAATTTACTATTATCCAAGACTCAGCCAGCCTATCTCTGCCTCCCAAATGAGAAAAGGTAATATTTTAATTGCTAGAGTTAAAAATAACCTATATAAAGGACCTATTTTAATGTAACCCTTCTTGAGATTTAAATAGCTTATATTTGTATTCCTAGCATATAACAATTTCATCTTTTTAAAACCAATACATAGGGCCTAAGGATGCAGCTCAGTTGTAGAGTTGGCAGAGCATGTGCAAGGACCTAAGTTTAACCTCTAGCATAACTAAAAGCTTCATACTTCTCATACACATACACTAAAAGACACCAGCTGCCCAAGCCAGTGTAAGGACAAAGGTAGGGGGAAGGGGAGAGGAGTGTGTGTGTTCCCTGTATCCAAGCACTATATGAGTACAGGTATCCAGAAGCCAGAAGAGGATGTCAGATTCCTTACATTCTGAGACTCAAATCCGGGTTCTCTGGAAGAGCAGAACAAGCTCTTTAATAGCTGAGCCATCTCTCCAGCCCCTTTTAAGCATTAGGGGGAGGAAATAAAAAAAAAAAAAAAAAAAAAAACGGGAATAGTTTTCTGACCTCAAATTTCACCATAATATGGTGAAATGGTAAAAATTAAATTTCAGGTACATATATGTACTTCACTTGATTTTTTTTGAAAATTATTAAATTTTATCTTTTGTTTTGTTTTTGAGACAAGCTCTCTTTATGAAGTTCTAGCTGTCCTAGAACTCACTATGTAGACCAGACTGGCCTTGAACTCACAGAGATGCTCTTGCCTCTACGTCCTGAGTGCTCAGATTAAAAGCATGTACCAGCACACCCAGCATTATTATTACATTTTAATTATTTGGTGTGTACATGCACATCATGACATGACTGTGGAGTTCTGAGGAAAATTGCAAGAATTGGTTCTCTCCTTCCAATTTGTGAGTTCCAAGGATTAAACTCACGTCCTCAGGCTTGGTTACCAGTAAGTACCCTTCCCCATTAAGCCATCTAGGTAGCCATTCACTTTTTACTCATTTTTCTGGGATAGTCTAGTAATTTCCATTTTTTCTTTATTCATATAGAAATGTGATAGAAATTATAAAACAATTCCAATAACTTATTCTTTTTTTGTTTGTTTTTGTTTTTTTAGAGACTGGGTTTCTCTGTAGCTTTGGAGTCTGTCCTAGAACTAGCTCTTGTAGACCAGGCTGGCCTCGAACTCACAGAGAGTCACCTGCCTCTGCCTCCTGAATGCTGGGATTAAAGGGGTATGCCACCACCGCCCAGCATAAATAACCTATTCTTTTGTTTGTTGTTTTGCATGTGCATGTGTGTATGGTGTATATGTATGTATATTTTTACTGAGACAACTAAAATTCAGATATTTTCTTACAAAAAATGTATATATACATGAGTGCATGTATGCATGTGTGTGTATAATCTACACAACCTAAAACAAAAATACCAACTTTTTAAACAGAAGATGAAGATATATTAAAGTTAATAAGCCATTTACTAAGTTCCCATGAGAGAAGCACTGTGTAGAACAATGATCTTGGAGCTGGTGAGATGGCTCAGCCAGTAAAAGCACTTGACACATAATCCTTTCAACTGAGTTCAAACCCTGGAATCCACGTTTAAATCAATTAGTAATTATTGGCCAGGCAGTGGTGGCTCATGCCTTTAATCTCAGCACTCCCAGAAGGCAAAGGCAAGCAGATCTGAGTTTGAGGCCAGGCTGGTCTACAGAGCGAGTTCTAAGACGGCTGGGGCTACACAGTGAAACCCTGTTTCAAAAAACGAAAACAAAACAATTATTAACTATTAAGTAATTATTAATAATTTAAAAAGCTAGATCCAGTGGCTCACATCTGTAATGCCAGCCCCAGCACTGCTAAAGCAAAATGGGAGGTGGGAACAAGGGTCTGCATACACAACTCAAAGAGATGAGAGACCCTACCTCAAAAACAAAATGAACAGAACACAAAATAGATAAACCTGTTTAAAGACTGCTCTTTCATCGCTTCTCGGCCTTTTGGCTAAGATCAAGTGAAGACTGCTCTTTCTAGTCTTGATCAAATTTTTAATGCAAATTCTCTACTACAATTTATGTTTTAATAAACAATAATCTGATCAAGAACAAAGGCATCCAAGAGGCATGGAGATTTTACATTTGTGAGGTAGTTTCTACCACTCATTTCCTGGTTCAGCTTGAAGTGAAACTACCTGGTTCAGGCACTGGGAATGAAATAAAAACTCATTATATGTGCATGACCAGCATCTTAACTAAAATCCTGGAAATCAGTCTCAAGACCAGCCGAGCTCCCTGCCAGTTTTTTCGAAGCAAAGTTAGTCCAGGATATGGCCCTCCTGCCTTTCCTTTTCTTAGACATTTATTAAGTGTTCATCCTAGCACTGGTAAAATAAGAGCACTCAACAGAAGACTTCAGCATTCTTCCACCCTGTGTTCTCCCCACCCGTGTCTCAGCAAACCTGCTCAACAAGTGGTTCCCAAACGCTGGCACAAAGGAGTCAGCCCTCAGAACCCAAGTCAGCACGATTATCCCACAGCTCAGCTTTCCTCCGTTCTGGTCCCTTTCTGTAGAACTTTTGGTAGCTTCCCACCACCAACTAAAAGTTCCCTTTCATTTCAAGGAGCTCCTTTCTACTCACCTCTGCGAACTCCGGGGTTCACATGCTGAGCCATTAGCAGAGTCATCTCAAGTATTATTCCAAAAAGGGTGAACAAGGAATCAAATTATTGACATGAAGCTTAATGTAGGTGGTGATCCGTTCCCTCTAGAGCAGTGGTTCTCAACCGTCCTAATGCTGCAACCCTTTAGCTCCTTATGTTGTGGTGATGTGACCTCCAACCATAAAGGTATTCTTGTTGCTATTCATAACTGTAATTTTGCTACTGTTATGAATCATAATGTAAATATCTGATATGTATCCCCTTGAAAGGGGTCATGAAAGGTTGAGAACCACTGCTCTAGCACCTATACTATAAATCCACTTTGGTTTCCTAAGAGGTAATAAAAGCTTTTAGATGGAATACAGTGTGATGGTTTGTCAACTGGATCTGGAACTACCCAGGTGCATCTGTGAGAGAGGGATTACTGAGCCTCTGGGCATGCCTAAATGGAATTATACTGATTTAGGTAGGTTGAGGTAAAACGGTCCACACTGAAAGCAGGCAGCACCATTCCAAGCTTGGTCCTGGAATGTATAAGAAGGAAAAAGGTAAAAAGTGAGCCAAGCGCCAGCATTCATCTCTCTGCTTCCTGAATGTGGATGCCATGTGACAGATGTTTCAAGTTCCTGCTGCTTTGACATCTCTAAGATGGGCCCTTCTGTGAGCTGAAATAAAATCTTTCTTCCTGGAGTTGCTTGTCAGAATATTTTATCATAGCAATACGAAAAGAAACTAAGACACACACACACACAGACTTTAAAAACAACAAAAGTAAGCAAACAAACAAACAAAAAACCCTAAAGTGGGTGTGGCAGCACATACCTGTAATCCCAATAACAGGGAGGACTTGAGTTTTAGGTCAACTTAGGCTACATAACAAGTCCCTGTCTCAAAAATAATTGTTAACAACACAAATAAATTTAATGTCTGTGTCTCTCTTAGATAAATACACACCAAACACAGCATATTAAACCTGTCATTACATGGACACTGCTGTGCAAGGCAAAACTAAAATATGAGACATGCTACAGCAAAGTTCCAAGCAAACACCTGATACTTTAAAGACTATATTTAGTAAACAACAGGATAAATGAACAACTTTGCCTAAAACTTGTGAAGATGGTATGTAAATATGAACACATTAGAAACATTCAACCTACTTTAGTATACAAGAAGAGCCTACTGGCTCCCACCTGGTCATGGATATCAAGTGCCAACACAACTTAAGGGAAGAGATTAACTTTTCAAAATCCAGCCCCAGGGTGGGGACATAGCAAAATGGTAGAGCACTTGCCTAACACTGGTAGCAACTCTAGGTTCTTTGCCCACTGCCACAATAATTGTCTTTAAAAAACAAAAACTACACTGAGCACAGTGGTGTACCCTTTTGATTCCAATAGTTAGGAGACAGAGGAAGGCAGATTTCTGTTAGTTCAAGGCCAGCTTGATCTATACAGAAAGTTCCAGGCCAGCCAAGGATATACAGTGAGATCCTGTCTCAAAACAAAATAAAAGGCTTCTTTTTCTTCTAGAAAACACCAAATGGCGGATGACGCCGGTGCAGCGGGAGGGCCCGGAGGACCCGGGGGCCCAGGATTAGGAGGCCGCTGCGGCTTCCGCAGAGGATTCAGCAGTGCTCTAAGGGGCCACGGATGTGGTCGAGGCCGTGGCCGAGGCCGAGGCCGCGGGGCTCGCGGAGGTAAAGCTGAAGACAAGGAGTGGGTTCCCGTCACCAAGCTGGGCCGCCTGATTAAGGACATGAAAATCAAGTCCCTAGAGGAGATCTACCTGTTCTCCCTGCCGATTAAGGAGTCCGAGATTATTGACTTTTTCCTGGGAGCGTCCCTAAAGGATGAGGTTCTGAAGATCATGCCAGTGCAAAAGCAGACTAGGGCAGGCCAGCGGACCAGGTTCAAGGCTTTCGTCGCTATTGGGGACTACAATGGTCACGTAGGTCTCGGTGTTAAGTGCTCCAAGGAGGTAGCTACTGCCATCCAAGGGGCCATCATCTTGGCCAAGCTCTCCATTGTCCCTGTGCGGAGAGGCTACTGGGGGAACAAGATTGGCAAGCCCCACACTGTTCCGTGCAAAGTGACGGGCCGCTGTGGTTCTGTGCTGGTGCGTCTCATCCCTGCCCCCAGAGGCACTGCCATAGTCTCT
>JAQHUG010000010.1:1807518-1826054 GCA_028555095.1 Dicrostonyx torquatus
CATCCTCCCAGTACCCCACACTCTACTGATCTCTGCATCCTCCCAGTACCCCACACTCTACTGATCTCTGCATCTTCCCAGTACCCCACACTCTACTGATCTCTCCATCCTCCCAGTACCCCACTCTCAAGTGATCGACCTCTCCATTCTCCCAGTACCATACTCTCAACTGATCTCTGCCATCTTCCTAGTATCCCACCCATACTCTTTCTAAATTGTCCTAGCTTGGGTCTCTTCCTGCAATGAGCACTGAAACACTGAAGGATACGACTGTTCTTTAGAGTCCAGCTCAAATACTACCTTCTCTGTAAAGTCTTTATTTTCTGCCACCACAAAGCTGAGAACATCCTTCTCCTCTGTTCTCCCTCAGCAGCCTCAGAGACTCCTGTAAGCCTAAATGCCACGGCAACTGCAATTACTCATGTTTGACCCCCCACACACATAAACCGTCACCCTCTACAGTGGGAACATTCTCATTTGTCTCTGAACACAGACCCCTAAGCAAAAGCTTGGCACATGGTAGGTGTCTGACAACTGTCTGCTTTAGAGCTCCTTAATCTCACTAGCTTGTGCAGAATGGTAAACAAGAGCTCAAAACTGCGTCTTCAATCATTTCAGGAGTTAGAGGGAAGGGGTACTTGCTTGCTTCGGTTTTTTTTTTTTTTCTGTTTTATTGTGTTTTGTTTTAGAAACAGGGTCTATGCAGCTCTGGCTGACCTGGAATTAACTTTATATACCAAGCTATCCTCAAATTTACAACTTTCCTGTATTAGAATTACAGGCGTACATCACCACACCTGGCATCAGGTTCTTTTAATTATCGCCTCAAAACAGCTTTCTCTTTGATGATCCAAGAAGACAGCATTAAGCAGAGTATTTATAAATTCCTAAGATAACTAATTTTTTCCTGACTGTTCTCTCTTATCCACCCAGATCTCAGCAAGGTCCTTAGCAGCAGCTGCTATGGCAGGGATTCATTCCTAACTTAATAGACCAGTTGTTTCTATAGTGGGGCCATCCTGCTTTACTCCTCTAGGTGTAGGTAAGGCTGTGAGATGCTGGAAATTTCTAGAACAGAGGCCAAAGGGGGGAAAACAAACATGAATCAGGTTGCCATCTTTGCTCAACACCACCATCCTACTATCTACAGTAGGACCAAAGATAAGCCATGACCCAGGGGCTGGCATTTCATTGGACTACAACAGTTCAAATCATCTCCCTCTCATTTAAAACAGAACCAAGATTTTATTGTTTAAGGGGGGGGGAAGCAACAAAAATTTAACATTACCCTCATCATCTTAAAAACAAAACAGACCAAAAACATTTTAAAGCCCAAGCCAGCCTGGTCTATATAGCAAGACCTGGTTTTTAAAACCAGAAATAGCAAAGATAGATAGATAGACAGATAGACAGACAGTGGGTAGGCAGATGGATGGATGGATGACAGGTAGGTAGGTAGATGATAGATGGATAGACAGATAGACGGATGGATGGATGCTTTTCAAACAGGTTTTTGGTCAGGCAGCTTTTACTAACCAAAACTTAATTGCACATTTTTATGTTTAGAGTCCATCTATTTCAAAAGAAGAAAATGCTAAAATATTAATAGCTTATTTACTTGCAGTTCACCAAAAAACAATGTAATTGTCAAAGCAAATTCTGCACGCAGCTGTAATGTGCCAATCATCCCACAATCCTCAGGACAAAAAAAAAATAATAAAGTTAAACATGACGATTCTGTTATCTTGCCCCCAAAATTTGCACAATTAACCTCAAAGGAAAATTTTTTTTAACTAGAATAGTAATTTTTGATATTAATATATTAATGATATTAAGTGATCGTGAAGCCCTCCCACCTTATAACATATAATTTAGCAATGGCGTAACTTCTACACCAGGTCCAGAGCCACCTGTGCAGCCAAAAATACCGGCCAGCAATGTGGGAAAATCAGAATCGTGTCTAGAGATGCCCAGCTGCATGACGAAATCAAGTGTCTGCATCTATTGCTCGTTCTAGGGGCTTATTTTGATGGAAAGCCCTAGAGATCTGCTTGAGCCTCGATCCGACCACACCGAGGGAAAAATGGAGAGGTTAAATAAAGAACCAGGAGGTCTTTAGTTTTAATTGCTGATCTCGTTAATTTCCTATCTCTGTTACAACGACAGTGCTAACAGAAAGGTATAAAAACCTAGATAGGCAACCACCACTCCGCCACCCCGCGCCCCATGTTCGCTGACTAATGGAGAAGACTATAGATCTAAAGACCCAGGGTGTGGCTACCACCTACAGGGGGGAACAGAGTAGGAGCGGAACAGAAAAGACAGCAAAACATAGCCTTGGGAGATGAGGTGGGCATCAACGGGGGCTGGGAGAGGATATGAAAAGGAAGAAGAGAGTCCACACATGAAGACGGGGGGTGGGGCGGGGAGGGGATCCAGGACTTGGGAGATCCGCGCGCGTCCGAGAGAGGCTGGAGTTGGGCTGTACCTACCCGTCGAAGCGGACGGTGCCAGTCTGCTGGGTCTGCACACGGTAGTGTTCTAAGAGCAAGCGCACCACCTTGGCATGCCCATTGCGGGCAGCGATGATGAGGGGCGTGGAGCGCTGTCCTCCCTGCTGGCTGACATAGCCCAGCAGGTAGCGGATGTCGCTTTCCGACCGGTTAAGAAGCAAGGCAGCCAGAGTGAGCACCTTGCCCTCGCTGGCCGCCTTGTACACATAGCCAGCCAGGCCCTCCATGGCCGCCGCCAACTCCAACACCCGTTTGGTCGCCACCGCTGCTGCTGCCTTGCGCCCCTGGAGGCCGCGTCCGCCAGCACTTCAGACCCGGGCCCTCACAGCCCATTCAACAGGGCGCCGCCGCCGCCGCCGCGCCCAGGCAGCAGCGCGACCCAGAGAGGGCGGAGACACAGAGGTGGCCGAGCGCCGCTGGAGGCACAGCTGTGACCCGGCCCCGGGCAGGGAGGAGGACGTTCAGGGCCACCCCCGAGGCCCCAGGCACCGGCCCTGGGCCGACGGGATCTCCATGGCGGCCGCCGCCCCGGGCCTCAGGCCGCCTCCTTCCTGCGGGCTGCGACAGGCGCGCGCCCGAGCTACGGGTCGCCGCTGGGGTCTCGAGAGGCCCACGCGCGCCCCGGACGGCAAGCGATGTGCGCGCCTGCCCCGCGCCCGGCTGGAAGGCCCGGAACGGCCTCCGCTTCGCTCCTCGCCGCAGGAAAACCACGGGCACTCGCCCACCAGCAATCGGAAGTGGCGACGAGAGCTGCCGCGAGCCGCGCGTGGGTGTTCGCGGAACGCTCCGGCAGCACCAGCACCAGAACTTAGAGCGAGAGGAAAGCAGCCTCCGCAGACAGGGCCGAAGGGAGGGAGGGAAGAAGGGAGTGGGAGGGACGCTTAAGTAGGTATCGCTTTCTAAGCCGACCGGCGGGAAAACGGGGCTCTCCTAAAGAAAGGTTCCGCTGTGCGCAGTTAACCGAGCCCTAATACTGGGCTTGAAAGTCCCTAGTGTCCTTGACGCAAGGAGCCACCTCCTTGCCCCCACAGGACCCTGGGATCTTTAGTCAAGATCCGGGGCGGAGAGGAGGCTACTGAACCTACGGGCTAGCGAGCCCACCCAGTTTTATGACTGATGGTGTGGGATACTTTCTGTCTTTGATGGGGGAGGGCAGGGAAGGAGTAAGAGCACCCAAAAGATCCACTTTTGAAAAATGCCTCTATGTCTCTGAGCCTCCGAAATTTGGGAGGGCGTGAGAAGGAACTGAAAGGCTGGCCACACCTCCCAGGAAAAAGGGGATTAAGTGTGTAAGATTAAAGAGCTAACGGGCAGCGGTCATAGCATGATTGGAATAGTCTCTGGTCCTGAGCCTGCAGAACCTCGTTGTCTCACATACGTCACAGAATTGTTAGGATTTGAAAACAGAATTTATCCAAGGACTGCTATAGGTCATCCACGTACCAGGCTTTGGTTAGCATCAGGGATTTCTTGGTATAGGCCAGTTCTTTCTCTCCTGGGGTTCGTGTGGAGGAAGCAGACAAATGAGGTAGAGTAGTTGAATTCGTATCATTACCATTTGCTATGAAACAAGGATGTGGGTTTGGACTAGGAGACTTCGTTTGGGTGGTCAGAAAAGACCTCCGTGACAGGTGACCGGAACAAAGGCGGGGCAAAGGGAATAGCTGGTATAAAGATCCTGACCATCTGCTGAGCTCTGAACAGAAAGCAGTGTGCTGCAGACTGTAGGAAGTTCTAAAGAATTAAGTCAGCAGGATTCAAGTCATGTGGGCTCAGTGACCTATGCAAACGGCACAGTTTACTCTGGGATGGCATCTGGAGAGTTCTAAATAGGAAAGTGACAAGATAGTGGATTTTTTTTTTTTTTAAAGAGCACATTGCCTGCTCTCTGATGGGTGGAGAACATACCCCAGGAAGCTAGAGCAGAAGCGCAAAGACCAGTTAGGAGAGGCTGGGATTACGATTGGTGGAGGATCAGGCCTCTTCTCAAATTCTCTTCTATTCTACTGCACAACTTTATCGATTTTCAGATCCCTATGCAAATGCTGGGGCTGTTCCCCTCACAATATTAAACAAAAATGGCCTTGGAAATAAGGACTGAAGATACATGTTTTGTTTTCTTTTTAAGATTTATTTGTGTATTTTATGTGTATGAGTCCTGAGTCTACACGTACTCCTCCATCATGTGGGAATTGAACTCAGGACCTCTGAAAGAACAACTAATGCTTCTTAGCACTGATCCATCTCTCCAACCCCTGAAGATGAAAGTTCTACAGCCAACACCCCTGAAATAACTGGTGGACAGGGGAAACTTGACTCATTTTGTGCTGAGGCTTCAGGTTTTAAAAAAAAATAAGCTTTTGACTGGCTGTATTGGTTAGTTTTTGTTTGTTCATTTGTTTGATTTCATTTTATTTTGGTTTTGTTAACTTATCACAAATTAGAGTCATCTGGGAAGAAAACCTCAGTTGAAAAAAATGCCTCCATCAGATTATAAGGAAGTCTAAGGAACATTTTCTTGATTGCTGATGAATGGGGGGCTCAGCCCACTGGGGGCAGTGCCACCCCTGGGCAGGTGGTATAAAAAAGCAAGTTGAATGAGCCATGGGTAGCAAACCAGTCGGTAGTGTTCCTTCATGATCTTGCTTCAGTTCTTGCCTTCAGGTTCCTTCCTTAAGCTCTTGCCTCAGCTTCCGTCATTGATGGACTGTGACCTGGAGATGAAAGCCAAACAAACCCTTCTGTCTCCCGGCACTTTGAGCCACAGTGATTATCACAGCAACAGAGAAACTAGAGCAGGGCTTAGTCCTGTGTCCCCGGACTACTCCCTTCCCTAACTCTCAAGCACAGGATTCTCATTCATATTCTCTCTCTCTCTCTCTCTCTCTCTCTCTCTCTCTCCCTTTTTTCTCCTTTCTTTCTCTCTCCCTTCCTCCATACCTCCATCTTCCTCTTAAACTGACAACCTGGGCACAAACTGGCAGCCATGAAAGTGTGTCTGCCTCTTAAGCAAAGGCCACTTCACAGTCCTTTTGACCCTGCTACATCCTTACATTCTTTTCCCACTTGATGAACTGAAGAAAATAATTTTAAAAGTCTGGCCATAGGAGACCTGGTTCATTCAGATAGCCATTGCTCTGTATGAGATTCCTTCTTCCTCCTCCTACCCCCCTCAACTCAGTTTGCTACTGTAACAAACTAGAGTAATCCAGGGGCCCTCTGAGCTGCACTGCATGGTGGTTCCCCCACTCCCCACCCACCCCCACCCTCACCCTCACCCTGCTGCAGGGCTAGGCCTCTGCTCTGGCAGCCTGAGGTCAGGAGTCAACAGTACCTACTACAGGGCTCTGGGCTCCCATGGTTGCTCAATGGCCATCTTCTGAATGGACACTATCTGGTTGCCTCTATTTACCTGGCCTTGGAGGTTGATATTTCTGTGGTCTGGCTGTGCAAATCTGGAGAGAGGATGTGTAAACAGGATAAGGCTGCACATCCAAAGGCCAGAGTCCAGAAATAGTTCCTTGTGTTTCAGACCCCTTGCCCTCTCCCTAGACAGAAAGCCACTGAGCAATTGAAAACAAAAAATGCAAGCAGTTGCATCCTCATCATCGTGGGTTCACTGATGGTGGTGAGCTGAAGCTTTCTCCCTGGAAAAAAGGCAGGGTGGCTGGCCTTCTCCAGCCCTTTGCTGCCTAGAGAGTGTGGTATCCTGCTAGCAGAATGGCTCTGCCTTCCATGGAAGACAGCCCTCTTTCCAAGCTAGGCTGTCCCTGTTGGACAGCTCTGAAGCAATGCACTTTCTCGGGTTTTTGTAGAGAGATTTTATATCATTTTCAAACCCCAATAAAGACACTCATTTTAGCTCTCTATTAGAGACACTCATGTTAGATCCTCTCATATGGCATGAAAGAAGAGCTGACTCTGGTGTTGAACAGGTTTCCAACTGGATTCCCATGTCTGCAGGCTGACTGTAGCTCTAAGCAAGTTTCACTTACGCAATGGAGTTTAGTACATTCCTTTCAAAACTGTGCGATGAAGACATGCCGGCTCCTTGACCAAGTCTGATTCCATGGAGGGGTGTCTGTCAGTATGTGTCCTCTTCCTTTCCTTCCCCTAGTGTGCCTCCTTCTACTGTGCTATTATCCTTTTCAAAAGAGGAATGCCCATACTATATGCGTTTTCTCTGCATGTGAATATAGCACTGTGGACAGAGCTGAAGGTGGGTGGCCAGAAGGTTCATTGAGAGGGGTTCAGAGCTAAGCATGACAACTTATGCTTATGAACCCAGAACTTGGGAAGCTGAGGCAGGAGAATTACCATGAGGGTGAGGCTAGTTTGAACTGGTGTGTGTGTGTATGTGTGTGTGTGTGTGTGTGAGAGAGAGAGAGAGAGAGAGAGAGAATTTTAGAAATTCAAAAAAAAAACTGTAAAAGGAAAATATCAGAAATTAGAGTAACAGCCAAGAAATTACTGATGAGCAGACTGTGTTAGCCCAGATTCGCAGGATGGGCAGCCGTCGGCATCTACTTTCCCTGCTTCCCAGTCCTGGCTTTCCCCTGAAAACCAGATCTGATCATGGGCAGCACTGAGACAGTGGAGAGATGGCAGCCAGTGTGTGTTACTTTGCAGACCAGTCCAGCTCTGCCGGAGTGTGGTCAGGAGAGCAGACTGAACAGTGTGGCTGCTGTGCTCCACCATCCTTCTCTGAACAGCAGTTCCAGCCAGGTGTCCAGGATTCTAATCATGAAAGTGGCAATAGTAAGCTCTCATTGAATGCTTCTGTGTCAGGGGTCACAACAGCCATGTCACACAGGCTCGTTCAGTTTACACGAGCTGCTTCAGGGCAGACTATTAATTCCATCTGCCACTGAAGAGCTGAGGCGGGAAATGTGGAGCAGCTCTGTTTGTGGCCTCCTAACTAGAAAGTACTAGAAACCCAGGGTTTGAGGCCAACTGCTCCCTAATCTTCCTTTATCTCCTCCCACTTGCCCCCTCCCAGTCAGCTCTTGCTTAAGTGCCTACGGCTACCTGTGTGGCTCTGGCCACTTCACCTGGCCAAGGCGCCAGTAAGCTTATCTGTCATTTTCTGCTACTGGAGAAGGGTTCAAGGACACCCCAACCCCACCACCACACACACCAGACACTCCTCAGTCCCAGAAATGCAGGTAGGTCCAGATACAAGCGCTTGCTGTCTCCTCCTGAAGATCTTCTCACACTTTCCCTGAAAGCCACAGCTCTTCTTGAGTCCCTTGTCCTTTTCTGATAAGTTTGTGTCTGTACAGCACCTTGCCATCTTGAGAGCACTTACCCCCCACACCCACACCTAGTACAACTCCTTCATCTCAGTGGTCCTAACCACTCTCCAGAGCTGGGCTGGTACCCAAAGAACAGGGGATCCACTGTGCCAAAGCTGCATGGTGTTGGGTAAACTGCTTGCTGTACTCAGCATCATGGTTTCCCTGTGTGTGAAATGAGGTAACAGTAGCACCTGTCTAGAAGGCTAAGCAGAGTAAACGCTGTCGTTTTTATTATCACACTGAGCCTTTCCCCCAAACCCTTTGGGGAATAAGCAGAGCAAGTCAGTTCTTGTCATCCTTGAAAACGAGTTTAAACCACATGACCTCTAGGCTCTCTTCCAGCTCTACCCAGCTATGATTCTGCCATGAATCAGTTATTTAAGGAAGCATCTTCACTCCTTATGCCGCAGCCATCTCAAAAGACCCAGCCCTTCATACAGGGCCTTGTGTACAGTCGACAGTCCTGCCAGATCAATGTTAGCATGTAACAATAGTCCCTGCCTCAGCCAGGCAGTGGGAAGAGCAAAGAAGGAAACTTCTAAATAGCATTTAGCATAGTGCCTGGCATTGAGTGAGCTAATAAACCATAGTCATATTGTTATGCATCTTATGATAGCACTCTCCAAGCCCATCATTAAAAACACAGACTCACAAGGCATGGTGATGCATGCCTATAATTCCAGCACTCGAGAGGCTGAGGTGGAAGGGTAGAGAGTATGAGATAGCCTGAGCAACAATGCAAGACCCTATTAGAGAGAGAGAGAGAGAGAGAGAGAGAGAGAGAGAGAGAGAGAGAGAGAATGGACTTCAGGCACACTTTCTGTGATCTTGAAACAAATTAACTACTCTATGCCTTCGTTTCCCCATCTGTAAGACAGACATAATCATCACCACAGTTGCCTATGATTGCATGGACCAAGCGAGCCCATATAAGAAGAGCAGGGAGAGCTGTTCCTGGCATAGGCTTGGTGTGCGGAAGTGACTTTTATTATCATTTACAGATGAGTCCCACACTCAGTGACATCCAATAACACTGTCAAGCTGGAGTGAAGCTGAGATCCGAACCTAAGTCTGACTGGCTCCAGATCTTGTTCTCATATGAGACTACACTGGGCTCCACGGGATCCATCTAGCAGGGTTCTGGATACAGCCTTCCAGATCTTCCTGCTAGCAAGGGAACTTCTCCAGTGTGGAGATATGGGGAGGTCTGCACAGAGACCTGAGAGATGGGGGGACCACAGGACCCCAAAGGAGAAGAAGGCTTTTGCTCACTGGTGTTGGCCACTCTGCTTTAGCACTCATGGGGCAGGCAGGGCCTTGGTCCCACAGCCCAGAGACAGAGCAGGACTCACACCCACCTTCCAGCCTGGGACTTACAGCAAAATCTTTAGAATGCACATTAATGTCACCCTTGGAACTGGGCCCCAGCTCGTCAACAGAAATGGGGCCTGGCCTCCAGGCTTTTTCCATTTCTGAGGCATGATTCATCCAGCAGACAAGACCAGACAGACTCCTATCAGCAGGAGGAGGGACTGAGTGGCAGAACCAGAAGTAAAAAAAGCAAAACAAACCTGTGTAAGATCTGGGCAGGACTCAAGGGTGCTGGGCTGCAAGGTAGCAGGCATAGAACAGGCAGAGGAAGAGAGCTGCCTGCCACGTTAAGCCAAGGACTGTGGGCTTCCTTAGTATAATTTATCTTTCAGGCAGCCAGCTTCATTGATTTCAATATGAATCCAACTGTGATTCTAAAGGGAAAATGCCAGTGACATTGCATGGTAAGATCTGCAGAGGCTTTCATAAGACAATAAGCTGTAATTTCCTAATGCTTTTTAAAATCACTTGATTCTCAGCCTGGTGAAATGACAAAGCCGGCAAAGGCACTTGTTGCCAAATCTAACAACCTGAGACAGGATCCATGTAATGGAAGGATCTAGAACTGATTCCCACAAGTTTTCCTCTGACCTCCACATTTGTGCCAAACACACACACTCAAACAAGTAAATATTTTTAGAAAAAAAACAAAGTTTTTGCTTCTTTTTTGTTACAAATAGTACGTGATTGTTGAGGAAAAAAATGTGCAAATGTAACTTTTAAAATCCCAACTGTGTATATAGAAGTCCACCAGAAGCAGGAAGAATTTCTGCAAATTGCCAGCTCATCTTTTTTTCTAAATCCTTACACATCTTACAGATCTTACACATGTACTACACTGAATACCACATTAAACAAAACTGGAGCTGTGATGGCGAGTTGTGTCAACATGCCACAGTCTAAAGTCACCAGGAGAGAAAGTCTCAATGAGTCTAGATCAGGTTGACCAGTAGTGGGCATGTCTCTGGGGAATTTTTGTAATTGAGCAAATTCAAGGGGGAAGACCCACCTGAATGGCAGTGTTGCCTTTTCCTGGAGGGGAGGGGGCATCCTACGCCTTCTCTGCCCCTCACCGTGGTTGTGATCCAGCTGCTTCTGCTGCCCTGACTTCCTACAATGGACTGTAGCCTAGAATTTTGAGCTAAAAAGAAATCTTTCCTTCCTTAATTTGCTTTTGTTGGGTTATTTTATGAAAGCCATAGGAGGAAAGAAAGCTAAGAGAAAACAGTAAAAAGATACTTTCATAAAGAATTTTGTATCTTTTCTTCATTTAACAAAATCCTGGATTTCCAAATGTCACCAAACATTCTTCTGTAACAACTCCATTATGGAAAAAGACAGATTTGTTGCCTTTTTTTTTTCTTTTCTTTTCCACTAAACTATTCTAGACTAGCAGCGTTCTTCCTCCACCTCTCCAGTACTGGGATTAACAGATTAGCTTGCCATGCCAGGCATATGTGGTGGTATCAAACCCAAAACCTATGCAGCAGGTACTCCCTCCCTCTGACTGAGCCACATTTTTTTCTTTTTCTTTTTTTATTGTTAAAAGAAAAATTTACATTTACTCCCCTTGTTCCCGGCCCTCCCGCTCCCCCACTACCCCACCACCCTCCCCCTGCTTTCTTAATATGGGGCAGGATACCCTGCCCTATGGGAAGCCCAAGGCCCTCCCCCGCTGAGCCACATTTTTTGAGACAGGGTTTCTCTGTGTAGCTTTGGAGCCTGTTCTGGAACACTGTAGACTGGCCTCGAACTCACAGAGCTCCACCTGCCTCTCTCTCCCAAGTGCTGGTATTAAAGGGGCGTGCCACCACTGCCTGGCTTATTTACAGTTTAAAATAAGTTTTTAGTTTAGATTTATTTATCTTTATGTGTTTTGTCTGCATATATGTCTGTGCGCCATGTGCATCCCTGGTGCCCATGGAAGTCAGACGCAAGTGTCAGCCCCTTCTGGAACAGTAGTTAGGGATGGTTGTGAGGCACCATGTGGGTGCTGGAAATTGAGCTCAGTCCTCTGCAAGAGCAATCAGCGCTCTCAACTGCAGAACCATCTCTCCAGCCCTTTATGTTTTCCTCATCTGGTTATATCTTAATAATACACTTTTAGTGATGGGCTTACCAGCTCAAAGTGCTCAAAGTATTTTTTGTTAGTTTGTTTTCCTCCCAGAGGCAGGGTGTCACTGTGCTACCCAGGCTAGCCTCAAACTCCTGAGCTCACGTGATCCTCCTGCCTCAGCCTACCAAACAGCTGGTACCAGTCACATGCTGCCATGCTGGCCTTGCATATCTTTTGAATAATATCAGTCGTCCTTTTCATCTGTGTCTTTTTGCCACCGTTTCAACTCCCTGTGGTCTCCAAATACTATTGTCTTGATTCTTTCAAGAGAAATCACACTCACACTTTTTATTGCACTGTATCATTACAATCATTCTATCATTGTTGTTGCTGATCTCTTACTGTGCTTAAATTTAAAAATTTTAGATGTGTTTATTCTGTATGCTTTGTCTGTATATATGTATATACATCACATATGTGTCTGGCGCTTGAGGAAGTCAAAAGAGGGCATTGGAGCCCCTGAAACTGAAATTATATATAGATGGTTGTAAGCATGGTACTGGAAATCAAACAGTCCTCTGCAAGAGCAACAAGTGCTCTGGACTGCTGGGCCATCCCTCCTGCTCACTGTAACTGTAAATTAAATGCTGTCATAGTAATACATGCCTTATAGGCCTTAGTACTGTTTGGAGCTGCATCCTTAGGAGTCTTAGAACACATCCTCTATGGATAAGAAGGGAATTGATGCGCTCACAGATGAGTTATTACCCAAAAGATGTATTCAGTTCACATTCCTGCCCACGATGTGTGACCTGTTGCACATGACCATCTTTGAAACCAAACAACTGTCACCTCTAGGCGTTCAGCTGTGCTGGCTAGCAAAGGATCATCCCAGCTGGGCTTGTAGACTGCTTATCCAGCTTACTCCATACATACCACCTGTTATATGTAATTCTTCCCTAATTGCATGTGGCCTCTGGGAGGGGCTAGACTATATCGGCCAGGATACTTAGGTGTGGGGGGGGGGGGTGGGGAGGAAAGGACTCTCCATCTATGTTACTATGGGAAAACCAGCATCCTTGATGGGTGAAAAGTTTCCAGTACAGGTTTTTTGGGGAGAGGCAGCACCCACATTCCTGTAAGTAATCCCTTACTTATGCGTTTTAAGTAAGTCCCCAAAACTAACTGGTTTCTCAGAGTGGACTTTGGGGGAACGGTTTCTCCACTTGTCACTGGGACCTTGGGAGGAGGGGTAGATGTTATTTGTGTCCCCCAGGGAAAAAAATTGTAGCCACAGCACCTCTCTGTTTTGAGACTATGAGACAGTGAGCTAGTAACGCGGAAGGCGTCAGATGGGGGAACGCGAATCAAATAATCCCACACTAGCTCTGAATAGCGTATGCTAAGGATTTTCTTTATTAAAAGGGAAACCCACGGATCACAATGAGAAAATAGAAACGGGGCCCATCATGCAGGAAAAAGAGGGGCCAAGCAGGCAGAACTGCCGCTTTTTGGTACCCAAAGCCACTCCCTACCTGGTCCAGCCTCTCAAAGGTCATTGGCTAAAGGAGGTTCTCCATCAAGTTAGTTGCAAGTCTCTTGTTCCAGATGAGGAAATGGCCACAAAACATTTGGGTAACCATGTGGGTGGTGCCTCTTTTGCACAGGTTGTCCCGGGTTGTATAAGAAAACTGGCTGAGAAAGCCACAAAGAGCGAGACAGTAAGCAATGTTCCTTTGTGGCCTGTGCTTCAGTTCCTTCCTTCAGGTTCTTTTGCTGCTTCAGTTCCTGCCTTAGCTGCTTCAATAATGCACGGCCATCAGCAAGTGTAAGCCCTTTCCTCCCCAAGTTGCTTTTGGTCATGGTCTTTTTCACAGCAAGAGAAACTCTAAGACACTGCTCCTGCAGAGGCCTGGGGATCTGTTCCCCACAGACTTTAGTCAGCTCACAACCACTTGTAATTCCAGCTCCAAGGGATCCAACATCCCCTTCTGGCTGCTGAGGGCTTGACACTCACATTCACAAACAAATACACATGCCCCGCTTTGGTGGCACACTTTAATCCCAGCACTTAGGAGGCAGAGGAAGGCAGATCTCTGTGAGTTCGAGGCCAGCCTGGTCTACAGAGTGAGTTCCAAGACAGCCAGGGCTACGAAGAGAAACCCTATCTTTTTTTTTTAATTTATTTATTTATTATGTATACAACATACCTTTCATTCCTGCACATCAGAAGAGGGCACCAGATCTCACTACAGATGGCTGTGAGCCACCATGTGGTTGCTGGGAATCGAACTCAGGACCTCTAGAAGAGCAGTCAGTGCTCTCAACCACTGAGCCATCTCGCCAGCCCGAGAAACCCTGTCTTGAAGACACACACACACACACACACACACACACAGAGAGAGAGAGAGAGAGAGAGAGAGAGAGAGAGAGAGAGAGAGATTATCAAAATAAAGATGACTTAGCAGTTAACAGCTAGACTGATGACCAAAAATATTAAAGACAAATAAAGGCCAGGTATGGTGGCACATGCTTTTGATCCCAGCACTCGGGAGGCAGAGGCTGTTCATCACAGTGAGTTCCCCAGACCAGCCTGGATACAAGGCTACACAATGAGACCCTGTATCAAAAATAAGCATATACAAATTTTTAAAGAACTGCAGTTCTGGCGCCTGGGCCTTTAGTTTTTCAAGACAGGGCTTCTCTGTGTAAAAGCCCTACCTGTTCTGGAACTCACTCTGTAGATCAGACTGGCCTTGAACTCACCGAGATCCGCCTGCCTCTGCCTCCCCAGTGCTACCACCTGGCCTCCTGTTTGTGTTTTAAGGTGTAAACTCTCAGTTTGCTGCTCCAGTTGCCATGCTTGTCTGCTGTCATACCTCTCCACCAGGACAGACTCTTGTCCTTTTGGAACCATAAGCCTAAATAAACCATTCCTTCTATAAGTTGCCTTAATCATGGTGTTTTATCACAGCAATAGAAAAGAAACTGAGGCAGAGACCAGCCTGGAATACATGAGATCTGTCCCAAATGAGGGGAGGAAGAAGCACGGGGGGGGAGATTCTTCTTATAGAGAGAGATTCTTCTAATAGAGGACCCTGGTGCCTAAGTAAATAAAGGACCCTATTCCACCCCTGAATGGAAGGCTCAGTGCTGTGAAGACGTCAGTCTCTCCCATTCTCCTGATGATTCAAAGCATCCCTACTTAAAAGTCCCCTTTTCTGGTCTTTTTGTAGAAATATAGAAACCTGTAGGATGTATTTGGACCACAGGGGAGCAAAATACTAAAGAGAAACTGGTGGAGGAGGAAGAAGCATAGTGAAAATGTAAAGTACACGCATCAGGGCAGAATATAAAGCCACTGCATCAAAGCCGTGCGTTTTTGTGCAAGGATAAACACAACCATGGGACAGGAACTAGAAAGTCCAGAAACAAGCCACACATATGACCTGCTAATCCATGACCAAAGTCCCATTAAAATACAGATGAAGAGCTGGACAATGGTGGAGCATGCCTTTAATCCCATCACTCGGGAGGCAGAGGCTGGTGAATCTCTGTGGGTTTGGGACCAGACTGGTCTACAGAGCTATGTCCAGAACAATCAGTGCTACATAGAGAAACCCTGTCTCAAAAAAGAAAACAAGACAACCAAACGAATACAGATGGGGTTCTCGCTTTCTCTCTCTCCCTTTCCCTCCCTTTCTCCCTGTCACCGTCAAACAACTAAAAAACAAGCCTAGTAAGGTGTATGGTGGCTTGGAGGGATGACTCAGTGCATGAGAGTCCTTGATGCTCTGCAGAGGGCAAGAATCAGAACCTGAGCTCATTTCCCAGCACTCACCTCTCTCTCCTCTCTCTCTCTCTCTCTCTCTCTCTCTCTCTCTCTCTCTCTCTCTCTCTCTCTGTGTGTGTGTGTGTGTGTGTGTGTGTGTGTGTGTGTGTAGGGGACTGACAGAACAGGGAAGCAGGGTCCTCAGGGGAGCCAGGGCCTGCCTGGGGGTCCAGGTGTCTTCTTATCTTCTCCCAGCACAGTGAGATAAGACTGCAGATATCTAGAACCCATAAAGCCTTGTGATGCAACACAGGGTCCAGCTGGCCCCAGAAGTGCCTTTGGGCTACCCAGGCAAGGATCCCAGAGAGGTAAAGGACCAGAGTTTTGTCTAGAAAAAGGGTGGTGGTGGTGGGGGGGAATGGGAGAGATGACTCTGTGATTAAGAGCATCTAAGTTAGGTTCCTGGCATCTACACTGGTGGTTCACACCCACCTGTAACTCCAGCTCCAGGGAATCTGGCTGTGCAGGTTTGAAGAGGTGGACTGGGTCTGGCGAGATGGTCCAGTGGGTAAAGGCACTTACTGCCAATCCTAACAATTCTCCCTCCCTTTCTCCCTCTCTCCCTTTCTGCTCCCTTCCTCATTCTCTCCCTCCATCCCTTTGTCTCTCTCTCTCTTTCTCTCTTGTGTGTGTGTGTGTGTGTGTGTGTGTGTGTGTGTGTGTGTGTGTGTGCCTGAGAAGGCCAGCAGAGACCACAGGAGGCCAGAGGAGGGTGTTGAATTTCTCAGAGCTGGCTCACTCAGAGGGAACCCTGAACACACATACATGCACACACACATAGATAAAGATGTTTCAAAAATACCCTATTCTGTATGTCCCTATAGGAAAGCAGAACACTACTAGATAGAGTTCATGCTCTTTTAGGTACATTGCTGGTTTTTAGCAGCCTTTCCTAACCAGGACTTACTTTACTTTCCTGAACACATTAAACTGCCACATAGCGGTGAAAAAGAAACACTACAGGCTCCTTTCAAAGGTTGATGTGCAATATTTAATGTATGGGAAGAATAAATGCAGTATCAAATAAATACTTGGAACAAGTATGGTAGCACATCCCTTTAATCCCAGCACTCGAGAAGCAAAGCGGGGAACCTCTGTGGGTTTGAGGTCAGCCTGGGCTACACAGAGAGAACTAGGCCAACCAGAGTTAACATGGTGTGACCTTGCCGCAAAAACAAACAACAATAACATAAAAGGCCAGGAAAAAGGAGTTTTAAGTAGGGATGCTTTGAATCAGCAGGAGAATGGGGGAGACTGACGTCTTCACAGCACTGAACCTTCCATTCAGGGGTGGAACAGGGTCCTTTATTTACATAGCCACCAGGGTCCTCTATTAAAAGAATTTCTCTCTCCCGCTCTGTGCTTCTTCCCCTCCTCATTTGGGACAGATCTCATGTATTCCAGACTGGTCTCTGCCCCAGTTTCTTTTCTATTGCTGTGATAAAGCACCATAACTAAGGCAACTTACAGAAGGAATGGTTTATTTGACTTGTGGTTCTAAAAGGACATTCAGAGACCCAACTTAAGGACTAGCATGTGAGTGACCTGTCGTTGCACCCTTTTTTCCTGTCTTACGGTGTCTCCAAAGGTACAGCACCAGAGCCAGCAGGATAAGTCCCTCCCTCGTTGAGAGGTTCTCCAGGGTTCCCTGTTGAAAAGACCTGAGTGACATTCCCGGTCTGTTTGCCCATTATTACAGAGCAAATACTGATAAGTGAGTTTAAAGTTAAAAGGCAAGAAATGGTCTTTATGTTCTTAAGAACCGAGTACAGAAAATTCGGGGTTTATGCAATCTTCAGGAAGGTTGGAAGGAGGAAGGCAGCTTGAACCGCATCTCCAGTGTGCGACACCCAGGCCTGTCCTGAAACCATGGTAACGTGATTAAGCTCTTCGCTGCCGCTCCCACGCAGGAGCTTGAGCTGCAGCGCCCCTGCAGGCTGTCCTAACAAGTACACCCGGAAGCCGCAGGAAACGCCCATCGGCCTATGGCTGTGCCTGCAGCACCTCTGCACAGCTGTCCTCTCCCTTGCACTCACGTGCCAAACCTCTCAGGAGTTCGTCCCGATTGCAGTCCCCGGGGCTGACATTCACGTGGTCAAGGATTCTGGGAAATGTAGTTCCTGGCGTCTCTCTGAGGAAGAGACTTCAGAATGGGAACTACAAGTCCATTTCCCTACTTGGTCACTTGGCACGGGCATTACCCTCAAGAAAACCTAGCCTTTTCTTGTCTCCCCTGCTTCAACTCCTTGATATTTTTTTTATACTTTATTTTAGCGGTGGTAACGTAATTTTGCTCACGTTTTTGAGGCAAGGGCTCCTACTGTAATTCAGGCTGGCCTCGAACTCAACAATGTAAAAAAGCTATTCTCTCCTCCTTCAAGTCCGGGTGTTGCAGGGAACAATCCTAGTTCATCATACTGCTACAGACTGAACACCTAGGACACTGGCTTTCTCTCTTACTGTGCTGAGGATCAAACCCAGAGCCTTGCACTAAACCCACACCACTCCCCCCTCTTTAGTTAATGCGTGTTATTTATGTGTGTGTGCACACGTGTCTGTGCAGGTGCTTGAGACTATAGAGGGCAGAGGTCAACACTGGGTATTTTCTTTCATCCCCCATGTATTCCAATAGAGGCTGGCCTTCAAGGCCCAGAGATCCCCCTACCTTTGTCACTTCAGGGTTGGAATAGTGTGTTCCACCAGGCCTGGTGTTTTTTTGTTTGTTTTAACCTGGATCAGAAGTGTTAAACTCAGACCCTCATGCTTCTGTGGCTGTATCAGCAATCCACTAGGCTACTTTTTAAAAGAACTATCCTTTTTTTTTTTTTTTTGGTTTTTCGAGACAGGGTTTCTCTGTAGCTTTAGAGCCTGTCCTGGAACTAGCTCTTGTAGACCAGGCTGGTCTGGAACTTACAAAGATTCGTCTGCCTCTGCCTCCCAAGTGTTGGGATTAAAGGCGTGTGCCACCACCGCCCGGCAAAAGAATTATTCTTAAACTGGCCTGGTGGTACACACTGGCGTTCCAAGTTCTCATGAGTTTGAGGCAGGAAAACGGTGAGCTGAGTCTCCTGGGCTACACAACCAAATGCTCTTTCAAAAAAAGGAGAATTCTAACTCAAAACTCTCCTCTAAACCCAGAAAAATGATCACATTGTTTGTAACAGAAAAACAAAAAATTGAGAAACAATTCAAGTTCATCCCAGCACTTAGGGAGGCAGAGGCAGGAAGATCTCTGACTTCCGGGGACAGTTGGGTTTACAGAGTGAGTTTCAGGACAGTCAGGGCTACACAGAGAAACCCTGACTTGAAAAGCCCAAAAACCAAAACAGCCGGGCGGTGGTGGCGCACGCCTTTAATCCCAGCACACGGGAGGAAGAGGCAGGCGGATCTCTGTGAGTTCGAGACCAGCCTGGTCTACAAGAGCTAGTTCCAGGACAGGCTCCAAAGCTACAGAGAAACCCTGTCTC
>JAQHUG010000010.1:1827079-1916167 GCA_028555095.1 Dicrostonyx torquatus
ATTATAAAAGTCTGTATGTCACCACAAGGTAGTGACTTACCGGACAATTCTAAGGTATGTCCATTTGGGCGGAGGATCATGGCAGCTCTCTCACTTCCTTCTCTCTCACCACCTTCCGTTCTGTCTACTCCACCCACCTAAGGGCTGTGTCCTATCTTACAGGCCAAGGCAGCTTCTTTATTAACCAATGAAAACAACAGAAATAAAGATGGACCCTCCTGCAGTCTTTAGGTTATATAGGTATTAAGTTTCATAGGTCAATAGTCATTCATGTTTGTCATACTTATAGTTAGACTAATCAGATTCTTTACATACATAGGGATTGTATTCTGCATAGACAGGTAATCTTCAACCACTTCAAAGAGCTGTAGAATATGGCATTTAAATAACTTAGGGTTCTGTTGACATGAGACACATCTGCTCCTAGTAGCACCAAACTACTTCAAGAGGAAGATGGACATCAAAGAGTCTCCTTATGGAGTTGGTTAGCCATTTGGGCAAGAAACTGTTCTTGCTTGGACTGCTTGATGAACTGGACATGCAGGACCCGCAGAGAAATGACTGCTGAACTTGTCTAAAAGTGAGACCATCCTTCGGGGTTCCTGCTTCATGAAAGAGTCTGCCAGACATCCTGCAGGATACAGAAGACATACTGCCAATATAGGCGAAACTGTCTTTGAAATTTTCTGCTTCGTGGAAAAGTCTGCTGAATACTATGGGCCTGTAGGCTGAAGATGGATGTTCCAGTGGTACAGAAGAACTTTGGATGACTGTCCAGGCAGCAAGATGTTTCTGTCAATTCTAGAGTTTTGGAAGTTACTTACAATGCACTTGTTGTTAACTTAGGTAATATAGCCTTCTGGAGTCTTTGATGGAGTTGAAGAATAGATAGTTATTATTATAATTCATCTTAGTTATGATAAAATATAAGGTAGATATGAATATTGTAACTGTAATTCTTGCTTGATACCTGTTTTGTTATATGTAATTTTACTATGTTAAAATTAAAATCTTCCTTTTTATTTAAAAAGAAAAGGAGAGGTGATGTGGGATTCCCCTCTGTATGCTGTGAATATGATTAATTAATAAAGAAAACTGGTTTGGCTTGATAGGGTAGGATAGAGCTAGGTGGGGAAAATTAAACTGAATGCTGGGAGAAAGAAGGGCAGAGTCAGAGAGAAGCCATGTAGCCCCACTGGAGCCAGACGGAACTTTACCCAGTAAGCCACTGCCATGTAGCAATACACAGATTACTAGAAATGGGCTAAAGTAAGATGTAAGAGTTAGCCAATAAGAAGTTAGAGCTAATGGGCCAAGCAGTGTTTTAAATAATATAGTTTCTGTGTGGTTATTTTGGTTCTGGGCAGCTGGGACCGACAAACAGCCTCCTCCTACAAATGTGTGAAACAAAACTGAATCATGTGTTCAGACTTGAATCCCATCTTCAAAGTATCATATCATTTATATGCAAAAATATATAATATTTTTTAAAAATATGAAACCTGTCAGGCACGTGACCTGCAAATCCTGAAACATGTTGTATGAACAGTGAGTTCCAGTTGACATAGTGAGAGGCTAGTCTAACCTAGTGTGAGGCTCAAAACCTCAGGAATTCTCTCTGTTCCATTTTCATAAAGAGGCCAAAGCCATTAGAATTCTTCTCCTGACACTTTCTAAAAGGACACAAAACATGTCTAATTAAATAGTCATTGTTAACAACTGTTATCCCATTAGTTTTAAGTCATATTAAAGATACAGTAGCTAGGAGTATAGGTCAGTGGTAGAGCACCTGGCTAGCTGTCATGAGATCCTGGGTTCCATCCTTAGTGCGTGTACACACACACACGGGGGGGGAGAGAGAGAAAGAGAACCTTTGGGTTCCAGCCTCAAGGCCCTCTTTAGGGTTCAGATTGACTAGTGAAAGTGAAAGGCACTTTTTTGTTAGGGTATCTGAGGGTAAAAAAGTTCTCTCACACCATGCTGTTCCAAACAAGTCTCTTTATTCTTTTGCCTCTATTATAATTCTCCTGTCCTACTTCCAATTTCTCCTAGCTTCTTCTCTTTTGCCTCCAAAGTTTCTCCCTTACAGGAGACTTGAAGCTATAAAAAATTACTAGAGTTACCTCTCATTTGTCAAAAGCACATTCCTAGGGTAAGTGAATAAGGAGCTGAGCAATTTACCATGGCAACAGAGGGGTTTCAAGGTTTCAGGAGTAAGACTTTGACCAGACAATAGGAGGGAGGCTGGCACAGTGCCCAGTGACAAACTTTAAGACATAGATCTATTTTAAGCACACTTGGCAAGCAAAGAATTGGCATGTTTTTCTTAGGGTGCTTTGTGTAGCAACCTAGGTTGGATATCTGTGATTCTGACCTTGTGCACAGCTGTAAAGTTTTAAAGTTACAATCTATTTACAAAAAGCCTTTAGCCTAGTTTGAACTTGCTCTAAGGTGAAAGTGAGCTAATTGTGTGCAGTTAGTCTGAGCAAAAGGAACAAAACAGGCTTTTAAGTGTCTACAGTCTTTGTGGGACAAATGGATTTAGTTATGAAGCATGTCCTAGTATATTTTCTATATATCACATTATATAGCTAAATGAAAGTCATCTTCCTGACCACCCACAAATATATGTTCTCATAAGATTGAGAATACATAGATACATCACATGAGATTATGCATTACATGTGTTTATAAGGTTACATATACATATCACATGAAATTATACACTACAATGCAGGTACTGGGGAGACACCAAGGTGCTTTAGCAAATGTGAGCAACAATTTCCAGAGTCGATGGTCCTGCAGGCCTTACCTGCTGGATTAACCTTCATCAGAGAGTCACTCCTCTGGTGGGTTGACATTTGAATTATCAATTGTCATATGCTGTATATTTTCATGGCCTCTGACACAGAAAGAGATCTGTTGCGTTACATTAAAACTACTGCCATAAGGACTGGAAAGATGTCTCAGTTGAGAGTCCTTGTTTCTTCAGAGGACCTGTGTTGTTTCTAGCACCACATAGTGGCTCACAACTGTTTGCAGCACCAGTTCTAGGGGATCTAGTGCCATCTTATGGCTTATAGGCATTATACACACATGTAGGCAAAAAAATCATAAAGAATTGTTGCAGATTATTATTTTAACTGGGCAAAGATGTTTATTCTGTGAAATGTTACTTTAACTGTGTAAAGATGTATTACTTTTGTTTAGGCTGCATTTGTTTAATGATGTAAGGATATGCATTTAACTATAAAAAGATGTGTTGCGTCTGTTTCACATTGCCTGCCTAAGATACCTGATTGGTCTAATAAAAAGCTGAACAGCCAATAGCTAGGCAGGAGAAAGGATAGGTGGGGCTAGTGGGCAGAGAGCATAAATAAGAGGAGAAATCTAGGCCCAGGAGAGAAGAAAGACAAGAGAAGCAGGAGAGAAGGAGGAACACACCCAGGACAAGAAGCCAGGCAGACACTAGCCAGTCAGACAGAGAAGCATGAAAGTAAGATATACAGAAGAAAGAGCCAGGCGGTGGTGGCTCATGCCTTTAATCCCAGCACTCGGGAGGCAGAGGCAGGCAGATCTCTGCGAGTTCGAGACCAGCCTGGTCTACAAGAGCTAGTCCCAGGACAGGCTCCAAAAGACAGGGTTTCTCTGTCTCAAAAAAACCAAAAAAAAAAAAACCCCCCAAAAAAAAACCAAAGTAAAAAAGGTATTAAGTCCCAACACAAAAGGTAGATGAGGAGAAACAGGTTAATTTAAGTTAAAAGAGCTAGCCAGAAGTGTGCAGGAGCTAGGCCAAGCATTAGAAACTAATAAGTTGCTGTGTCATGATCTGGGAGCTGGTTGGTAGCCCAAAAGAAAAAGCCTGGTACACAGAATTTTTAAAAACTTAAAATAGTAAAGATTTTCAAAAATACTGTTATAGCCAGTGATGCTTGCCTTTATCCTAGCACTCAGGAGACAGAGGCAGGTGGGCCCTTTAAAGTTTAAGGACAGCCTTGTCAATATAGAGAGTTCAGGACAGTTAGGGTTACACAGTGAGATTCTGCCTTAAAAAAAAAAAGAGAAACTGGGCATGGTTTTATAAATCTGTAATCCCTGAACTCCAGAGGAGGAGGCAGGAGGATCAAGAATTCAAGGTCACCCTTGGCTACATAACAAGTTTGAGGATGCCAGTCTAAGATACTTGAGACCATCTCTCAATAAAAAACAAAGGTGATGCAACACCTCTAGTCCCAGCTCTCAGTAGGCAGAGGCAGGTAGATGTCTGTGAGTTCAAGGCCAGCCTAGTCTACATAGCAAACTCCAAACTAGCCAAGGCTACATAGTAAGACTCTGCTTGAAAGCAACAACAAAGCGGGAAGGGGTGTTTGGGGGAGATGGCTCAATCTGCCAAGTGCCTGTCACCCAAGCATGAGGAATTGCATTCAGATCTCTATAACCCATGTCAAAACCAGGTGTGGCAGCACAGGCCGATAACCCCAGCACTACACTGGGGAATGCAAGTCTAGGTAAATCCTTGAAGCTCCCTGGCCAGCCAGCCTAGCCCATTGATGAACTTCAGACTCATTAAGAGACACTGACTCACACAATAAAGGTGGAGAGTGATGGAGAGAAGACACCTAACTTGGGTCTTGGCCTCCACAGAAGCAGGTGAAACTGCAGACACTGGTATACATACACACACACACACACACACACACACACACACACACACACACACACACACACTACAGGTATATGATGGGGAAACTCTATCAACCAATCACATCTAGTTAGGGTGTGGCTAGCTGGGGCCCAGGTAGAAAAACCGGGAGGACCCAGGTGCCCGCTCTTACTCTGTGTGGTGCCCGCCGGACAGATAGGACGTCAGACCTCCCACTCTTGTAGCATGAGTTTCCCCTTTTTAACCATTAAGTATAACTGTTATTCTTGAGCTGGCTTGGTTATTTATTGTGCCTACCTAATTCGCAACAGGTATACACCTCATATTACACAAAATAGAATAGGAAGGAAAGAAGGGAAGAAATACTGGTCTGTGTGTGCCTGTCATTCTGGTGCAGCTCAATGGATGTTTATTGATTGCCAAGTACCTGAGAACTGCCTCTGGCTTCCTGTCTAGCTGGAAAGAAGGAACCAATTTTGTCTCCTGGGCCCATTAAGAATTACGACTAGCTTATTGTTCGGTGGGGGATCTTGTATCCAAGCCAATGAATAGTTAATTTAATGTCCGACCAGTAGGGTTTTCTATGCTGGCTGGAAAGTTAATTTCCAGGTCATCCATGCATTATGCATAGATTGCTTTGGCCTGATTCTCTGGCACTTAAGTCCATCCCAAGAAGATCAGGAAAGGCCGGAGTGCAAGAGACAGGACTGGAGGTCAAAGACCCTGTTCAGAGATTCTCTCCTGAACTGCAGGCAACGAGGAGCCTCTAGGCCAAAGGAAGTCAACTCTTTCTTTGGCTTTCCAGCAGGCTCTTGATGCTTCAGTCTGTCACCCACTGTTTCGAGCTCAGAAGTAATCGATCCCTCGTGCCTCCTGCAAGACAGAACATCTCAGGTTTTCAAGATTAGACATCACTTGAGTTGGTCCAGGTATTTTGGAAAACAGTTAAAAATTCTTAGAAAGTTAAACATGTATTGGCACATGACCCAGCCATCCCATCTCTAGGTATTTACCTAGCATCTGTACTCACGAAGTCTGGTGCCTGATGTGTTCCTGGCAACCTTACTGTAATAGCCCCAAACAAAAGCAACCCAAGAGAACTCACAGCTGCATGGATTAACTCGCAGTGGGACATCTAAGTAATGGAGTCTACTCCCTCACAAGAGCAACTGAGGTCCTGGTATAGATAAAAGCATGGCTGAATCTCAAAACTGTGGCACTAAGTAAACCCCAACAGAAAATTCTGAGCTGTGCCATGAAATTAAGGAGAAGGTGGACCTATGATGACGGCAGGCAGATGTTGTGGCATGAGACTGTTAAGTGTGGTGGAGGCAGGAGGATCAGGGTTCAAGGCTGACCTTGGCTGTAGAGCAAATCTGAGGCTTCCAACAAAACAAAACAACCTAAAATAAACAAATACTGGCTGCAGTTGGCATTGGAAAGGACTAAGAAACTACCTCAAGGAGAAGCCTAGCTGTGTCCTAAGGGCTTCTCTACAGATTCTTCAATTGCTGGACTCTGAGAACTGAGGCCATTTGCTCTTTTGGTGTGCAGGAATCATGTCCCCAGAAAGTCATAAGCAAAATCCTGAAGATGCATGCCCCTTAGGACCCAGGAGTTGGCACTCACTGGACCCTCCACAGCATACTTCCAGAAAACTTTCTAATTATCTATACAATGTTCTGCTTGCATGTATCCCTGAAGGCCAGGAGAGGGCACTAGATCTCATTATAGATGGGTGTGAGCCACCATGGGGTTGCTGGGAATTGAATTTAGGACCTTTGAAAGAGCAGCCAGTGCTCTTAACCTCTGAGCCATCTCTCCAGATCACTTTTGTGAAGTTTAAGAGCTAAAGGAGATGCTGTTATTCAGGGGGGGCTAATGGGATGGGAAAGAACAGTGAGTTCCATCAGACTTGGGATTTGGTGCTGTGTTCTAGGACAGCCTGTCCCAGCAGTTTGCACTCCTCCCCTGGGTGGGGTTGGGGAGGCTGGTCCTTCAGGCAGAATGCCTATTTGTTGGTATTTAAGTAACTGGAGGATTAAATGGGTTACAGGCTTCCCTGTCTAAGGCCTCATCCTCTGATGGCTGGAAGCCTATCAAGGGCTCTTAAATTCATAATCACATCTGGGTACTTCAATCCCTCCCTGTGCAGCCTAGCAGTATTTCGAAACCACAGAGAGGGAGAGAGATTGGGGTCAGGGTGGGAAGGCTACACTTGCATCAATCTGCAGATCAGATTCCTGGGAATTAAACCGAGGACCCAGTTTCGGTGTTGCCACCGGCTGACCTTGAACATGTTGCTTCAGCTCAAAATGTTGGTTTTCTTCTCTCCCAAACCAGGACATCACCTGTCCTGGTTATGACATGGGCAAGATAAAAGATCCCCTCCACCCCTCCCCATCACATACACACAAAATCGCTGAAGGAGGGCTGGGGATGGGGAGAGTCTTGGAGTTGAGCAAAGTGAATAGTATTCAGAGGGTGGAGACAAGAACATCAAAAGTTTAAGTCATCCTTACTTATATGGTAAGTTTGAGACTACCCTGGTTTACATAAGACCCTATTTATTTTTTTTAAGGTTAGTAAGGAAATAAGTTAAAGGAAAAATAAGAGAATGCACTGAAACAAATGTACCATCCAGTAGAGTTGTCCTAACAACAACCTAGGTATGGTCTGGACTGAGGGAGAATGACCTTGAGGCAGACAGTCCCAGCTTCCTGTGGTCGATCAGTCCACGCAGGTCTGACCAAAACAAGGAAGAATAATTTTAATAAAATTCCTCCAGGAAAAATTTTTAAAAAGGCCCTCAGAATGGAAAGACATTGATATAAACAGGCCAGGAGCTGGGCACACAATTCAGTCAGTAAGGCTGTGCTGCAGGAGGATCATGAGTTTGGATTCCCAGTCTTCACTTGAAAAGCCAGGAGTATGGAGCACATTTGTTACCTATGGCTGGAAAACAGAGACTGGTAGACCCCTGATGCTCATTGGCCAGCCAGTCTAGCCAGATCCAGCTCTGATCCAAGAGACCGCCAGGACGTAGATTAGGTCCCTCCTTCTCAAGTGGAGATTGCCCTCCCTCCTTCAGTGTCGAGTTCCTCCCGCCCTCCAACCCCACACGTCCCTCACCAGCCCTCCTCTCCCTTCCCTGTCTAAGTCCCGCCCCATCCTCCACCCTCTTCCAGTCCCTCCCGCGGCTCTTTCCTCCTGCTTCCCTCCTCCCTCCTCCTGCTCCTCTCAGCCCCTGGGGCCCCGCGCCGCCCGCGCAGTCTTCTCTCCTCCCGGACTGCGATGCCGAGCGGGACAGCCATGGAGGCGGCAGCGCGGAGGCGGCAGCTCCCGGGAGCCGTGAGTGGCCCGGGCGCCACGTTTGTGCAGGCCAGGTGCGCGCGGAGTGGGGACGGGAAGGCGGCGCGGGGCCCCAGAGTTTGAGAGACCTCGCCAGGGTCAGGGGAACCGTAAGAGCCGGCTGCTCGGAGGTCACCCCGACCCGCTCTACTAAATCCCCGCGCCATTACAAGTTTGCGGAAGTCTCCTGATCTGGGCAGGACTGTGACTCTGCTCTGACTGACTCAAGAGGCTCGGGGGCCGAGGAAAGTGAGCCGGTAACGGGAAGTGGCTTGCTCCAGTGTTTGGGGTTTATCCGGCTGGGCGGAGCAGAGCCAGAGGCACAAAACTCGCCCTTGGATATTTCCCTCCAGTCTGCCTCCCTCCAACCCGCTCTACTGATCATAATCATTCTCCGCGAGTCACCCGTGTTGATTAAGCACTTGTCATGAAAGTCGGAGCCCTCGCAGGTGACAGCTAATCCTGGAGGGCTTTCTGGAGGAGTTGAGCAGTACGGGACTCTGCAGAAGGACACTTAAGGCTTGTTAGGCTGGGGCTATGTCTTTAATCCCACACGCAGGAGGTAGAGGCAGGTTTCTACGGGGATGCAGGTTAGTCGGTAGTGCCTGCATAGTATGCAGGAAGCCCTGGGTTCATCCCCAGCACTGTAGAAACTGGACAAGGTAGCCAGTGGAGGAAGGTGAGGAAAGCTAGGAGTGTGCTGGTGCTAGACAAGTCACAGCTGTAAGAGAAAAATGACAGGGGCCCGGACTGACTTGGAAGCGCCCTGAGTGCCCCAGGGTTAGAGAAGGCCCTAGAGGTACGGAATCTGGATGAGAACAGTCCTGAAGGGAGGCTGCTCACTTCTTGAGCAGTAGGCCCCTTACTTACCTCAGACTAATTCACCTGTTAAAAAAGGTATAACCAGTGTCCCATAGGTACCGAAGAGCCACGAAGGGTTTTGCGCACTCACGTGCTCCACGTGCATTTTAGGAAGTTCCTGGTGTGGTTAGGGATGGTGGGAGAAGTTTCCGAGGCTTGGCTGAGGTTTCTCTTGCAGCATTGATCCTGAAGAGTGTGGGGACTGTCTGCTTTTTGACCTGGAAGCCAATTTTCTGAGCAGGTGCAGTCTCACGCCTGGTAATATTTCTCCCTGGTGGTCATCCCATACGATTTCCATGGCTTAGTAACACAGTAGCCATCTTAGTTTGTGTACCTTCTCTATCATGTTTGCACTGGGACAGATTTGCCTCTAGGCACATTATCGAGCACCATGTCACTTGATGGTACATTTATTCCTCTAAATATTTCTCATCTGATGAGAAAATCGGCCCAGAGCAGGCTAAGGAGCCTGATCAGATTGAGGCTCAGTCTGTTTTACTGACCAGAAACAGTCCACAAGTTCAGCAGGCATTTCGTAAGCACTTCTGGTATGCCCTATGCTGCCCACTGCACTAAGGAGATCAAAATGATCTTCCACATTTGGGACTGTCACAGCTGTTTACGGCATGTTATCTGTGGATTAATCTAAACGTTGGAAGTCAGTATACAGTGTTCACAATATTTAAGCTGTCTTTTGTTTTCTGTTGTTTTGAGACAGGGTCTTTATTATGCAGCTCTGGCTGTTCTGGAACTCACTCTGTAGACCAGGCTGTCCTGGAACTCACAGAGATCCACCTGCTTCTGCTTCCCGAGTGCTGGGATTAATGATGTGCACCACCACATCTGGCTCTTGGTTAGCCTTCTTTTCTTCCTTGCTATTGTTTGTCTGCATTTCCTCATTTCTCATCAAAATGTCTCAGTCCCGTCACGTCTGGTATTTCATCCTCCTTTATAAAGAGCCCAGAGGCAGCCTCTTTCTATTTCCCGTCGTAGTTCTATTTAATTCTCCAGAAGCGCCCTCTTTCCTACCATCCAGGGTTGCAGATGCTGCTGGGTGATACTGGCCTCCCAGCTGTCATGGTGTCAGTTTCCCTGTGTGGGAGACAGGATGCTGTGGAGCAAAGGCTGGGCTTGTTCCACCTTACCCAGCATTGTGCTTTCCCTACTGTCCTCAGTTCTGCCCACTGTTGCTCCTGACGGGGACCTAGGACTAGCATAGCCTGGGGGGCTTAGCCTGGTAAGTCTGGAATCAGGAACTTAGGACAAGCTTGAGGTCACTCATCCTTGGGACAGGAGCTTGGGTGTCGAGGGGAGACCCCCTTGCCCTGTGTGATCTGCCATCACAGTCAGAGTCCCAACAGAAGAAAACCATTTAGATGTTGACTAATTTTGTTTATTTTTTGCTGGTGAGGGAAGGCTTTTACTAGGGTGAGGAAAAGTGCACGTACACAACAAGCACACACACACACACACACACACACACACCTGCAGAACAGAACGGGGATCCCGAAAATCGATGTCTATCAGCCTTGATTCCCAAGCTGGTATCTTTCCTGTTGCTATCTGTTCTCCCCATCTGCCCTGCTAAGCTAGACTACACTAATGTCAGGTTCTCATGGATAGAAGTGCTTCCTGGGATAGAGGAAGAAATTGTTACTGAGCCTAGTGTGAGCCAGTGCATTCTAGAGGCAGTCACCAAGTGTCCCCCCTCATGGGCTTTCAAAATCCCTTTATTCTTTTTACCAAACATCCCAACTCTCTCTGAATCAGAGGTTTCAGAATGAACACTGAGGGCACTTGCCTCCTCCCTCTAAATCCTTCGCCACTCACTGCTTCTTCGAGGCCTGTCCCAGTGATCATAAAGAGGAAGAAATGGAACAGGGACTCTGTTGGGGCACTATCACTGACCTCTGAGCAGTCTGCATAGCTTACTAGAGTATCCGCCTTGTCTTAGTCCTGGTCAGCCCCAACCATTTTGCCCTTCATGGGCCTGGGATTTCTACAGTGCTTTCCCTCTTGTTCATGTGCAATTTTTCTTCCTGGTTAAAAGTGCCCACCCCTGCCTTACAGCTTCCTTCCTTCCTGTCGGTTCTGCATATTGTTCCTGGCTACACTGATTCTTTTCCACTTTGACCTCAAATGCCAGCTGGCTTATTATAATAATGTATAGTAACTAGTAATATATAGTCATCAGTAATATATAGTCATCAGAAAAGTAAGTTGTTGAGAGCACCGAGACCCAGGCTTGAGTTCTGTGCTCTCCAGGACTCCAGCATTTTAGTGTCAGTCAGTGCCATCTCAGCACCCTAGCAAAAGAGAAGGTACCAGTTCATATGGTCTGAAGTGGCCTGCCATGAGACACATGAACACTCTGCGCACACACACACTTTCTTTGAGATCCCTTCTTTTTCTCTTAGTTTTCCCTAGAGGATGGAACCTTGGCCACAGGCACCCTTGGGGCTTGCATCCTAGAGAGCCAGCATCAGGAGCTCATTCCCCAATTCGCCAAGCCCTCCCTGTGAAGAAATGAGTTGAGAAACAGGTGATAAAATTCGTAGTCCCAGCAGCTCTTTACTACATGAGTGACAGTGACTAACACTGACCTCTGAGCCTTAGCATCTTCATCTGTAAGCAGTAGGGGACAGCTTCTGCTTCTGATGCCACTGCCTGGGGTCAGCTGAGATGGTACAGGGTGTGGTGGAGGGCACTGAGCTGGGGAACAGAAGGCTGTGTTTACTTGGGGAATGCCTACTCTACCTGCCTTGATTCCCCAAGGGCCTGCCTCCCTGGCCCTGGGTGGCTGTCAATTAGCATCAGGTAATTAGCTGAGGATCCCAGCAATTTATGAAAGTCAGCACGGACAGAGGACCGCCTTCCTGATGCTGCTCAGCTCACCTGTGCCCATAGGGGAGAGATACAGAACAGGCCATGGCGGGCGATGGTTTTTAGTCAGCCTGAGCCAGGGATAGAGGTGACAACTCTGGAGGTTGGGATCTACGTCACCTCAATCCTGGTCTGGGCACACACTTAGAATAATGAGGCTCTCCCCATCATCTTAGAAGTAGTGTCTTGTCTCTGGGTGGTAATGAGGACTCAGACTCTAAGGAGGAGGTTGAAGAGTTGGGGAAACCTTAATGCTCTCCTCTTTTGGGCTGTTGATATTACTCTGTGGGTTAAGGCACCCACTAAGCCTGAAAACCTGAGTTTGATCCCAGGACCCACCTGGTAGAAAAGAGAGCAGCCTTGAAACACAGTCTTTTTTTTTTCCCCCTGAAACACAGTCTTTTAACCTCCACATGCATGGCATGGCATGTGTGCATGCTCATACACACACAAATAAATAGCTCTTTGAATTTCATTTATTTATTATTTTTTGTGATAGGGTTTCTCTGTGTAACCCTGGCTGTCTTGGAACTCACTTTGTTGACCAGACTGGCCTCGAACTCAAAGATTCGACTGGCTCCCTATCCCACTGCCTCCCCACTATGTCTTGCCCCTGGCCCCCCCATGCTGGGATTAAAGGTGTATACCACCACAGCCAGGCTATTTTTTTTTCTTTTAAACTCTCTCCTCCTGAGGGCCTAGGTGGAAGAACACAACCCCAGTCCCATGCTGCCATGACTGGCCTGAGTTAGGAAATGCTTGTCCCCTATAGGCCTAGTGTGGGTTGGGAAAGGCTTTCTCAGAGGTGACCTCCCATAGTAAATGGTGATGCCCTTGAGCTTAAGTGCATCTGTGAACAGCAGGAACCAACTGCTTTGTGAGAGGGTTGGGCTCTGAAGATGTGTTGTTTGGTGGTCCCCCCACCCCGCCGTATTTCTTACACCACTATGTCCCTGCTAACTTCTTTCTCAGGCTCTCATGTGGACTGGTAAGGAAAGTAATATTCCAGCAGCCCCAGGTACCTCCACACAGTTAAGGAGACAAGGTGGAGGGATGCTGTCATGGACCAATCACCATGGACAACTGTGAAATTCAGTTTAAAATACAAACTCTGAGCCAGTGTGGTGACACACACCTTTAATCCCATCACTGAGGGAGCAGAGGCAGGCAGATCTCTGAGTTTGAGGCTAACCCGGTCTACGTAGCAAGTTCTAGGACAGCCAGGACTACACAGGGAAACCCTGAGTCACAAAGACATAAATAAATAAATTCAGGCCTAATTATTTAGATTCCAGTCCTGGGGCAAGAAACTTAGTCTGTTGGACGCTTTTCTACCCACTTACAAAATGAGGGTAACATTCAGATTGAGTTTCTGTAAGAATTAAAGGAATCAAGTGAATGGACAGGGATGTAGCTCTGTCATGGGACACATGTGCTTAGCATGTGCAAGGCACTGGGTTCCATTGCCAGCATCACACACACAAGTTAATCAACTAGGGACTAGAGAGATAGCTCAGTGGTTTTTAAGTGTGTGCTGCTATTGTGGAGGACCAGAGTTCAGTTCCTAGCGTGCCAGGCAGCTCACAACCATGTGTAAACTTCAGCCCTGAGGGATCTGGCTATTTCAGGCACCTGCACTCATGTGCATGTCTCTCTCTCTCTTTTTAAAAAGATTTATTTATTTATTTATTTATTTATTTATTTATTGTATATACAGTGTTCTGTCTGCATGTATGCCACCAGACCAGAAGAGGGCACCAGACCTCATTATAGATGGTTGTGAGCCACCATGTGGTTGCTGGGAATTGAACTCAGGACCTCTGAAAGAATAGGCAGCGCTCCTAACCTCTGAGCCATCTCTCCAGCCCTGCATGTCTCTTAAAAATGAATACGTAACAAATAAATAAATGAGCTCACACAAGCAGATAGCTACTCATGGTTCCCGGAGGATAGTGGGTGCTTCGTGAAGGGGGTCTGCAGCTGTCAATCATCATGTTTGATAGTTTTCATTCATCTTTCATGTTTTGCTTTGTTTTATTTCCCCATCTTTTTTTTTTTTTTTTTTTTTTTTTTTTGGTTTTTTGAGACAGGGTTTCTCTGGCTTTGGAGCCTGCACTGGAACTAGCTCTTGTAGACCAGGCTGGTCTCGAACTCACAAAGATCCGCCTGCTTCTGCCTCCCGAGTGCTGGGATTAAAGGCGTGCGCCACCACCGCCCGGCTTCCCCGTCATTTTATAATGGAAACTTGAAGGTTACTTCACCAATAGGTCAGTTTCTTCCTGAGTCACAGGGTAGTTAGGACCATTGAAATCCACTGTCCTCTTGACCAGACTCTGGGTTTCCTTTCCCTCGATGGCATGTATGTCCTGCCTTCAAGTGCCTAGACCTCTTTGTCTTTCCCTTGGGTTGATGGCAAAGGGGGGAGAGAGAGGGCTGACTCTAGTTTTGTTCCTTGCCAGGCATGGCTCTGTGAAGGCTGAGGAGACAGACCACACGGCTCCCTTCCACTTTGACCTCTGGTTCTACTTCACACTGCAGAACTGGGTTCTGGACTTTGGCCGCCCCATTGCCATGGTAAGTGTGAGGCTGAATCCTGTGAGCATGGAGGGGCCTTAATGTGATCTCAGTCTGCCGAATGACTTTGCAGACATCACTTAGGGAGAACCCAGAGGCTCTTACATTCTGTAGTTGTGTGACTGGCCAGACACGTGGTGAGAGAGCCTGGGTGGGTCCCTGAGGTAGAGCATAGCTGCCACCCTCCCTCATTGGGGTAGTCTGGAGGTGAAGCCCACTAACTGAATTTGCATATTATAACTCACCAAAAATAAAGTCACTTCCAAGTAGAGAGAGTAACATGTGGAAGTCCCAAAATAAGGAAGGGTTAGACTTTCCTGAGGGCTGGGGTGTACCCTTCCATTCCTTTCTATGTTTATGGAAACGTATATAAAAATTCCTTCTTTTTCTAACCAAAAGGAGATTATATTTAATACCTTATATTCTGCACCATGATTGTTTTACATTAAAATATATCTCTACCTGTTGTTTGTGACCCCTTTGACAAACCTTTATCTCCAAAAATATATATGATTATAACAGCAAAATTACAGTTATGAAGTACCAATGAAAACAATTTTATGGTTGGGGTCACCACAACACGAGGAACTGTATTAAAGGGCATTAGGAAGGTTGAGAACCACTGTTCTAGAGCAATACATACAAACTGCTGTTTCTATTAATGGCAATTTAACCTTCTGTATATTATAATGGCCTCTTTGAGTTACATGGTAAGACCCTGTCACAAGACAAAACAAACCTGCTAAACACTTCCAGCAGGTTACAAAGTTAACATAGCCTTCCTCCATACCAGCTACAGACAGACTGGGAAATCATGGAGACAGTTCCATTCATGGGAGCCTGAGAAATAAAGAAAATACCCTGAAAGAAACCTAATCATGGAAGTAAGAGACCTACAGGGTGAAAAGTACAGACTCATGTATGCTCTGCCAATGCAGCAGGATAAAAAAGATGTTAACAGGATAGCATACTTTTGGTTTAAAAAAGACTAAAGGAAAAAGAACCTTTTTCAAATTAGGAAAGATTTTAGATTGTAAATGTGTTTTGTCCTAAGATAAAAGATTAAATAAAATATAAAACAATAAAAAAAATTACTAATATGTAGAGGGTCTAAGACACTCCCTGGGCTTCTATGTATCAAATAGGACTAGAAACAGTCCATTTACTATCTTCGGGACTTCGTTTCAATCTCTGGCAGTCCTTTGGGCCTAGGGCTTCCAAGAGAACACAGGAAGAGCTCAGTGTCTGGGGGAGGGCTGGTGTCCAGTGGCCTGCAGGCCTTTCTGTAAGCTCATGCCCTCTTCCCTAGTTGGTGTTCCCACTCCAGTGGTTTCCTCTCAACAAGCCGAGTGTCGGGGACTACTTCCACATGGCCTACAATGTCATCACACCCTTCCTTCTGCTCAAGGTACAGACTGGCCTGTCTCCTTCCCCTCCTCTCTGGTGACACACACACACTCTTCATGAGCTGGTGAGCTGGCTTAGGGTACTTGCTGCCAAGCCCAATAGCCTGAATTTCATCTCCACGTGACAAGAAACGACTTCCACAAATCCTCCTCTGACCTTTACATGTGGACCTACATAAATACGCACGCAAATAAATAAATAAATAGGTAAATGTTTCTTCAAAAATTTAAACATGAAAGATTTCAAATCTCTAAAAGTAGGAGGGACATCACCTTCTGTGGTTTTAGAAAACTCACACCCATTTTGAACTCCCTGACATTTTTTTTCTGCTTGCTGGGGACCTGTCATTCAAAAATTAGATCCCAGCAGCATGCTGGCCCACTCAAGGCACACAGAGGACACCCTAGGGTAGTGGTGGGGTCTGGCCTGGTCAGAACTCCTGCCTTGAAGGTCTGGTATCACCTCTAACACTGTCCCCATTCTGATCTTCCTGGAGAGGAAGGGTGTCCTTCAGCAGACCCTGCTAGGATGTCCTACTAAGGAACCCACAACCCCCAGAGGGACTTTCTATCCTACTTTTCTGAGGGAAGGGAGGTAGAGGTTTTCACACATTGTAATAGAGTCAGGGACATGCCACGGACCTCATTCTGAACCCCAGCTCATCGAGCGGTCCCCCCGTACGCTGCCGCGGTCTATAATCTACGTCAGTATCATCACCTTCATCATGGGAGCCAGCATCCACCTGGTGGGCGACTCTGTCAACCACCGCCTGCTCTTCAGTGGGTACCAGCACCACCTGTCCGTCAGAGAGAACCCCATCATCAAGAATCTCAAGCCAGAGACGCTGGTGAGGCTGCCCCCACACCCCTTCTACCAAGGCTGTCCTACTAGGTGTCTGTACTTGGAGACTAAAGAGGCTCCCCAGCCAGTCATCATGTCTCCTGTACCCCAGGCTGACCACAAATTCAATAAGTAGCCAAGGATGACCTTGAACTCCTGATCCTCCGGCCTCTGCCTCCTGGAGTGCTAGAATTACAAGCATGCAGCTACCTGAGGAAACTGTTGCCTACCCAAAATAATGTTTCTAGACTGTAAAGGGAAACAGTTCTGTCTAGATGTGGGCACATGTTTGAAACCTTAGACTCAGGAGGGAAAGAGAAAGGATTGCTACAAGTTCAAGACCAGCCCAGTTTGTACAGTGATACTATCTCAAAAAAACAAACAACAACAACAACAAAAAAACCAAAAAAGGAAGGAAGGAAAGTGATACAGCAGGGACTGGCTCCCTGTGCCCCCTCTGGTACCCTAGGGAGGGAATGAGAATGGTGGTATTGGTTTCAGGTCCCAGCCCCCCTCACTCTGCAACCCTGTGTTTTTTCAGATCGACTCCTTTGAGCTGCTGTACTACTATGATGAGTACCTGGGCCATTCCATGTGGTGAGTGAGGGGCTGATGGGTCTATGTACCATCCAGTGCCCAGGCACCAGGAGATACTGGACAAGGCTCCCTGGCCCCCAGGCCTCTGTATTGAGTGGAGCATCTAAAGTGGAATTCTCTTCTCAGCGAAAGCGCTCTGAGTGCGACCCCTGGTCAGGGTGACCCAGTTACTTTCCATTGGCCCAAAGGGGACCTCCTATTGCGTCCTTCCTACCTGAAGTTTCCAAAGTAACCACTAGAGGGCAGCAAGCAGGTGTTTGTCCACCTTAGCTATGTCTGGGCCTGGGGTTTGGGAGGGAGGATGGTAGCCTTGATAAACACATTAGAATCTAGCGACTAGATGGTTATGGGTGGGGTGGGATGTAGGAGACAGATGGGGATATAGGAAGTGGAGAAGATCCAGTAGGACCTGATTTGAGTGGCACAATTTGTGTTTCCCATCCTAGATGGTGAGGGGAAAATCCTCACCATCACCCGTTGCTACTCTCAGGAAAATCTCAGAAATATGGGGTCAAAACCAGAGACTCAGAGCTCAAATAAGGGTTTCTCTGCCACCCCTCATCTTACACGGAATAAACTAAAAGCCAGAGGGAAGAGATGAGGGCAGTTGTCAGCTGGGAGGTGATGGGCTAGCTCTGTACCTAGACACCTCATCCGGACCGCGGTGCTTCCCTCAGCACATGTCCTACACTGGTGCCTGTGGGTCTGTCTGAGGTTGTGGCAGTGTGTATGTGCAGAAGAACATGAGCCTCTGTGTGTGTGTGTGTGTGTGCACGCACGTGTGCTTGTGCTGGAAGCAGAAAAAGAGCCTCTGTGTGGGCAGGAGAGAGGCCATACTCTTGGATGAAGTGGGAACTGTTGGCTGGGGGTGAGTGCAGGGCCCCACAGAGCTCTGTGGGATCTCCCAGAACTGTATTCTCTCCGACCTCAGCCCTGCTGGGTGCCTCATTTCCAGACTAGTGTTATACTCAACCTGCTGGGATCTAAAGCACATGGGTTCAAGACAGAGCCCCACATCCCTCATATCCATGTGGAATGAAGGGCAGGGTGGGTACCAGGTTCAGAGGGAAACCAGGCACGGTGTGTTTGCCACGGCACCCACACCCTTCACCTTAGTACTTAGCCAAAGGAGCCCAGATCCCGTCTTTGCACTAGCCTCACCTTTTGGTTTCTGTTCCTCTGACCTGGACTCACAGGGCAGGAAAGGCTGAATATAGAGGAGTGTGCATGGCTCGTGCCAAGGGTTTTATAAACCATGAGGTGACATCCTGGGTGACAATGCAAGGGATCAGTGGAAAGATGACGAGCCACGCCCTGGCCAGGCCTTTAAAGCTGTTGCCTCTCCATCACAGGTACATCCCCTTCTTCCTCATCCTCTTCATGTACTTCAGTGGCTGTTTTACTACCTCCAAGACTCAGAGCCACATGCCAGGGCCTGCCCTGCTCCTGGTGGGGCCCAGTGGCCTGTACTACTGGTGAGTGGACATTGACACTTGGGGTGGGACAAAGGGCACAGGCACTGAATGAGCCACCACAATAAGATCCACAGACAAAGAGCACTGGGTGTGACTACCCTCTTCTGTCATCTTAGCACTTGGGAGGTGCAGACAGAAGGATCAGGAGTCAAAGGTTAGCATTGACTACATAATGAGTTTGAGGCCACGTTGGGCTACATGGATCCTGTCTTTAAAAAAATCACAGACCTGCAGTGTGACCCCAGGTAAGACTTGCCATGCCTAGGCCTCTGCTTCCTCCTGGGTTGGGTGAGGCCCGTGCCTTGCAGCGGCTTCTCTGAAATCAGATGCTCAGCACTAAGTAGACAGTGAGAGACAGGAGGGCACGCACCGTGCCCTACCTCCCAGCACATGAGCACCACCTTGAGGTCAGGTGTCTACCACTAGCTTCATGCCTTGTGAATCCTCCTGGGCCTCAGTTTACCTCTCTGAAATGAAAGTTACACCTGCTTGTCCCCCTCTCAGGAGATGTTAGGATCCAGTGGGGGAGAGAAGAACATAACCGTGACAAGATGACAAGGACAGACCAGGGAGACAGTCTCAGCCTAGCCCTGCCTTTCCTGAGGTCCCTAGACTCCCCTCTCAGACCTCAGCCAGACCCTTATCGTCCCATCATTTCTCCCTTTGAAATAGGTCTTTCTCCCACTTACACCCAAAGGGCTGTAGGATTACAGGAAGGATCCAGAACAATTGGGCTCTCCTTGGATGGGAAGCCCCTTCCACATGAAAAAAAGCCCTTTTTCCTTGGGCCCAGCTTAGCCATTTCCAGGGCCCGTGTAGCCCGCAAGAGGGCCATCTAAGGCTAACCTATGTTCTCCCTGAGGCTAGGACTAGAGGCAGTGGCATTTATATGAGGGAGAAAGACTTGACCTGGGCATGTTCGTTGCCACAGTCTTACCTTGGTATGCAACAGTGGTGGAGTCACAGCAATGAACCATTCACTGAACAATGTGCTTTTCCAGCTAACAGATGCACACAGCCCTTGTTGGACACCCTAAGAAGTGAGGCTGTTTATGCTTCCCTCATAAGAGATGAAATGGCCTTGATGTTGTCTTTCAAAGTTGTCACTTGATGTCCCCAAGGTGCCAGGCCAGTAGGTTGCAGAGCTGGAGTTCCTTATTCCCCACAGGGAGGCAGAGGTAGGCAGATCTCTGTGAGTTCGAGGCCAGCCTGGTCTACAAGAACTAGTTCCAGGACAGCTAGGACTGTTACTCAGAAGAACCCTGTCTTGAAATGACAGTGGCCCAGCCTCCAAGGGGACAAAAATGATAATAGCCTCCATGTACTAGGATGGCATCCTCAAACTCAAATGCCTCCAGAAACAAAGTAGGTAGCAGATGAGGCCCCAGGAAGTGTGGGAACTGAGGCCATGTACGTCATGTTGTTCTCTGCAAAGAGTATATCCTGTTGTTCCTCTAGAGCCAGTTTTGGTCATGTGGAAGTGTCCTTATGTGCTGAAATGCCAGAAGCCAAAGCCAGGTGCCTTCTGATTCTCAGTATGTAGTCCTGGAGTCCTGGAACTTGCTGTGTGGTAATCAGAGACTCTCTTGCCTCTGCCTTCTGGGTGCTGCATAAATGTGTGAGCGTCACCGCACCCAACTGACTATTATTATTAATTATTATTATTATTTTGAAACAGGGTCTATGTAGCCTTGGCTGTCCTGTAACTCACTATGTAGGCCATGCTGGCCTCAAACTCACAAACATCTGCCTGCTTCTGCCTCCCTAGTGCTAGGATTAAAGACATGCGCCACCACCGCCTGACTATCCAGTAAAGTATTATTAAACCACTTAAAGCCAAAGTAGTACGATGCCTCTGGGCTATGGTTTAGACTGTCCTGGCACATTGGGTCCTCTCATAGGAGAGCCATTCTGATTGCCTGGGAGGACAACCTAGTGCTTGGTCCAGAGGGATAACAGGCAGGATGGTGTTGCCCTGGCGCTCACCTCACCTCCATGCCTGTCCTCTTTTTCCAGGTACCTGGTCACTGAGGGCCAGATCTTCATTCTCTTCATCTTCACCTTCTTCGCCATGCTGGCTCTCGTCTTCCACCAGAAACGCAGGCGCCTCTTCCTAGACAGCAACGGCCTCTTCCTCTTCTATTCCTTCACCCTCACCCTCTCCCTGGTGGCACTGTGGGTTGCCTGGCTGTGGAATGACCCTGTCCTCAGAAAGAAGTACCCTGGTGTTATCTACGTCCCCGAGCCCTGGGCCTTCTACACGCTCCATGTCAGCAGTCAGCACTGAGGCTCCCTGGGAGCAACAAGCCATGGATATTTGTACATGGGTGCATATGTGCATCATGGTAATAGGGGCTGTGCACTGTGCCCTGTGCACAGGGGTTGGCAGAGTGCATTGTTGAGAGACTCAACTGTTTTGGTCAGGGTCTTTTGTTTGTTTTTTGCTTTGGACTTATGATGGAATTTAGTTTGAGGAAGTATATGAAGGCCAAGATCCTGGCCCCTACCCTCCCTGTATTTCACCACTATTAGAGGTGCCTGAGTAACACTCCTATCTCCCAGGACCAGGCTGGTCTTCTGGAGATGTCTTCCAGTGGCCATGCAGGTGAGGTCTGGGCAGGGCAGAAGCAGAAGACTGCCACCTACCCAGAAGCTGGCTAGCCCTGAAGCCGCCTGTCCTTGGACCCTAGGTTTCTATGTCAGTGTCTAGGCTACAACTTCTGTTTTTGAACAGAGCATTTCCTTCTCTGGGCCTCACTTGTTCTAGGGGGCCCTGTGCTCCCCAAGTGGCTCCATGGACTGGGGGTTACTGATTCCGCTGGTGCAGCCTCAGCACAGAAGAGTGGTTCTGTCTGTTACTGTGTCCCCACCCTCAGCCTAGTGGGGCATGTTCCTCCCATTCTTGTCCAGCCTCAGACCCCACTCACATACTGCTGAGAACCCAGTCTCCAGGAAGCCAAAGGCCCAGCTCCAGGTCATTTAGCCGTTGAACTCTGGAAACTGGCCTGGGTTTTGAACTACATGGAGGGCAGAGTTCTCAAGGCCTAGTTTTATAGATTCTAAGACCCATTGTAAGGGTCTGGGATGTTACAAATCTGTCTCCCGAGACATCGCATCTCAACCTGAATCTCTCACCACTTGCCTGGTGCTTTTGTTCCCAGCACGGTGGTTCCCGCCTCCTCCCAGGCCTCAGATACAGGACTCCATAGTACAAGACACCACCACTTCATTTGGCAGCCAGCACTGGCCTGTGCTGGGAGTCTTGGGGACACTCCTACTATGCATTTTTTCCTTTTGCTCTCGGGGAATACTGGGCCTCAGATTCTTCTATTTTGTTGTGAACCTTCTACAGGCTAGACCATGCTGGGTGGGTCCTTCTACAGGCTAGACCATGCTGAGTGACGAGAGGTCTGAATATAGGCTGGTGTGGAGCCCAGCCTGGCTGGTGGCTGTTTTACCTTTGGGAGTGTAGTGGGAAGGCAGGAGGGAGTTCTGGAATAAGGAGGGAAGACTGGTTGGTCCAGGGCCTAGGCTGTAGGGTATGAGGCTTTCTCTCAGTAGGTCTTGAGGGCCCTCTCACTCCCACTCCCCATCTGCCTACCACCTAGAGCAGTGGTTCTCAACCTGTAGGTTGCGACCATCAGAAAACTCATATTTCTGATGGTCTTAAGAACTGAGAAACCACTTTGCAAATTACAGTTATAAAGTAGCAGCAAAAATAATCTTATGGTTGGGGGTCACCACAACATGAACTGTATTAAAGAGTCACAGCATTAGGAAAGGTGAGAACCACTCACTCAGAGTGTGGGTAAGAAGGATCGCTTTCCAGTCAGTACAGTGTTCCTCAGAGGAGACTAGGCCATGAGGGGAAGTAGAGCATCCCAGGCCTATCACTGGGGTTGTCCCACCACCAGTCATCCCCTGTGCTGGGAGGCAGTGGAAAACTACTCTGTAGGAGATGGCCCTGAGCCTCAGGTAAGCTGATTGTGCTCTTGGAAGCCAAAGTTCCCCACTCTGTCTCTGGTGGGGTGTGGCCAGCCTGAGCAGCCAGGAACAAACAAGCAGCCTCTTACTTCACAGGACTATTATCAGAAGGTCTAAACAGTGAGCTCATAAGCAGGGACAGGCCTGAAGACTAGACATTTTGGGGAGCCCTTAGTAAGAAAACTGGGAATTTGGGCAGTATGTAGGCCAGAGGACAATCTCAGGTGTCCCTTAGGAACACTAGCCAGCTTGGTTTTTTTTTTTTTTTGAGACAGGCTCTTTTGTTGGTCTGGAACTTGCCCATCACTGGCTAGTGGACTCCAGGGATCCCGTAGCCTCTTCTTCTCCAGGCCTAGCTTACAAACATGAGTGACCTTTCTTATGTAGCTTCAAGTCCTTGTGCTTGTAAAGCAAGTGCTTTACTGACTGAGTCATCTCCTCAGCCCTAAGGAAATAATTTAGAAATATTTACCAAAGTAAGTATTTAGGAGTAGCATGCACCGAAGCCACCATGTGCCTCTTGGGCAGTTGACTAGGGATGTCATCCTGGAAAGCTATCTGGATGGCAGCCTGGCTTCACTGACCTGGATTTCTACCAGCAAGTTTCTAGTAAACTGGTTCCCAGCATGTGTCAGGTTGTGGGAGAAACCAGGAACTGGGGATGGGTTCTGCAGGCCAGTGTGATGTGGGCTCTTTTGGGTACTACCAATCTAGGCCCTGGCTACCCAGTGTGGCCCCGGCCTGGAGCTACAGCTTCCTCTGGAAACAGGGCATCTTGACCTCCTCCCCACTCCACGTTTGTGCCTGGTGGGATCCATGAGACCCTAGTTCCTTGCTGTTCAGGTGTAAGTGTGCAGCCCATGTGACTTTATGAGGCAGCTGTCATGGTACGATGAACGTGATGGTTGAGAACAGTTCATGTTCATCTGCTCAGTTCTGAGGGTGAGGTTGACAGGGCTGTGCTCTCATAGGCTCTAGAGAATTCTTCTCTGCCTCTTCCAGTCTGTGGGGGGGGACCCAAGCTATCATGGGTGTTCTGGGCTGTGTGTCCTCCCTGTGTGGTGTCTGAACCCCTCTCCTTGAGTTAGGACCTACCCTACTCTGGAGGACCTCATCTCAGTTACATGTGCAGACCTGCTTCAGATACAGATGAAGCCTGCCAAGACTCTCTCTCTCTCAGGGAAAGGGTGGGAGTGGGGTGGGCTAAGGACTGCCCTGTCAGTCCCCAACTGTGTGAAAGGCAGGGGCCCTTGGCTAGGAGAGCCTGGCTGAAGAACACAGTTCCATAAGAAAGTGGCAAGAGGAAGAGCCTGCTGTCTGCATCTCTTTCAAGGGGGAATTTAGGGAGACAGGGCTGGGATCAGGAACTTAGTCTCCTGTAGTCCAGGCTGGCTTTGAACTTACTCAGGCCGGGGTGACACTAAACTTCTGATCCTCCTACCTTTAGCCTCATACTGGAGTTACTGGCATGTGTACTATGATTTATGCAGGGCTGTGGATTGAATCCAGGGCTCGCATGCTAGCACATGCTCTACCAACTGAACTTTATCTTGAGCCCAGACAGAACCTTTATTTTTTTTTAAATTTTTTATGGTTTATTTAACTTGATGTGCATTGGTGTGAAGTTGTCAGATCCTCTGCAACTGGATCTTTAGACAGTTGTGAGCAGCCATGTGGGTGCTGGGAATTGAACCTGGGTCCTCTGGAAGAACAGTCAGCGCTCTCAACCACTGAGCCATCTCTCCAGCCCCTATAACCTTTCTAAGACATTCCCTGTAGGCTCTTCTATGGCTCTGGTGTAGACAAGTAGCCTGAGTGGGGAGGAGGTACCACTTGCCTGAAGTCCCTTCCACAAGGAGGGCTTAGTCCAGAGTGTAAGATGAGGGAAGGATCCATCACCAGAAGCCGGTGATGCCCAGGGGAGGTGCCAGCCCCAGCCAGGAGGACCATGTTTCAAGAATAAAGTGAATAAACAGCCCCAAGTGGTACTGGTGTGGTTTTCTGTCCCTGTTCATGTGAAGAGTAGCATATGCAGAGTACGTGTAGCCGGTAGGCACACACCACGAGCCCACATGTGGTCAGCCTCGGAGCAGGTGTTTTGAGACAGCTGAAATAGCATGTGAGATATCCTCCCTGTCACCTACAGATAAAGGGAACTGGGTGTGGCCGCAGATCCTGCCGTGTACTTGGGAGGTAGAAGTGGGGGAGAATCAAGAGTTTCAAGTCGTCCACAACTACGCATTGAGTTTGAGGGTAACCTGGGCCACGAGCGCTGTCTCAAAACAACACATGGATGCTGAAAGGTTGGCTCAATGAGCACTTCCTGTTTTCGCAGAGGACTGAATTTGGTTCCCAGCATATTCCTAGGGTGGCTCACAACTGCCTGGAACTGCAGCTTCAGGAGCTCTGACTTCCTTTCCTGGCCTCTGTGGGCTCATGTACTCACATGTACACACAGACATGCAAACATACACATAATTAAAAGTATATTTTAAAAAGTGTCTTTCTGGGGGGCTGGAGAGATGGTTCAGCAGTTAAGAGCTCTGGCTGCTCTTCCAGAGGGCCTTGGTTCAGTTCCCAGCACCCACATGGTAGCTCACAACTGGCTGTAGTTTCAGTTCCAGGGGATCTGACACCTTCACACAAACATACAAATAAGCAAAATACCAATAAAATAAATAAATAATAATAAAAGAAAAACAAAAAAAAGTGTCTTTCTGTCTGGTGGTAGCCATCAGGTGAGTCAAGGTGGATACATATGAGTATAGACTATAAAGCAGTGATTCTCAACTGTGGGTTGCGACCCCTTTGGGGGTCCTGTGACTTTCACAAGGGTTACAGATAACTTGCATACAGATATTTACATTACAATTCATAACACTAGCAAAATTACAGTTATGAGGTAGCAACAAAAATAAATGTATAGTTGGGGTCAGCACAACATGAGGAAATGTGCACAAGGGTTGCAGTGTTAGGAAGGGTGAGAACCACTGCTCTAGAGGAAGAAGAGGTCTGACGTGATGCATTTTCTTCAGGAGTCCGCTGCTAGCTGCATCACCAACTTTGTGCTATATGGGATTCCCTATCCTAGTCGCCTCGACCCCAACCATACAGCAAACGGTACTTTACAAGGCTAAGCAAAATTACATCAGATGCAGAACTTCATGTTCATAGGGGCAACTGCAAAGACCCAGTTTCTTAAAGGCAAGCCTGACCGTCGTAGTGCTAAGCAGCCAAAGACTGCCCAGGCTTCAGTCTTGTGGAGAGAGCTGGACTCCACTGCTGAGCTTTGAGAGTCCTGGGTTCTTACTGGGTGGAAAGAGTCACATACAAATTCTTTGGGGTTCCCTTCAATGTCTCATTCCATAAAATACCAGAACAAATCCCGACACCCATCAGATCTAGTCAGTCCAGTCCATTTGCACCGGAAGATGCATGGGCTGCCATCTGCTGGCCATAAGAGTTGTGGTCTCCGAAAGGACTACAAAGTTCTGACACTCGCCACAGCTGTAGAGGGCACAGAACTCTCCAGCTCCATTCCTGGTGATTTAAGTAATGTTTGTAAAATTTATGCCAGTAAATGATTTAGCATAGTCACACACACACACACACACACACACACACACACACACACACACCTCAAATAAAAAAGAAGGGAGAGTCGACAGGTGTTAGGGCGTCCTTAGCGGTGCTGAGCTGATCCCAATACCCATTTACTGTAAATCAAGAAAATGCCTTACCTGTCTTTGAGCCCTTCATAAAGGCTGAGTGATTATGGCCTGTGCCCACCTGCCAAAGTCCTGCCTCCTTCCCTTACTCTCTCAAGGCCGCCAAGATGCATCGTCCAGTCTTCCCCTCCATACCTTCCCCCATAGAGTGGAGTCGGAACCTCAAGATTCTCAAGTCTACGAGTGTGAAGAAGTGAATGAATCAGGAGAAACTTGGGGAGGAAAAACATTCCACATGAAGGTGGTCAGGACCAGAGGGAGGCCCCTGTGTCCATGTGCCCTCATAGGAGTTAGCAGGAGGCCAGGTATCATGTGCCTTCACAGCAGGAAACCCCACTTCCTCAGGCACTGACAGCCTTTGGCAGCCCCCATTAGCTCCGTGTAGTCCACAGCCTGGGTGACCACACAAATAACCGACAACTGGGCCAACCTGGATTTAGTGCCTTGCAGGCAAACCAGCCACCAGGTGTGGATGAGGGATGGAGACTTCCAGACCAGTGTGAGAACCTAGTCATGTCCAGGGCTCAGTGGCAGTTCTGGGAGCCACCCATTCACCCACTGAGAGGTCAAACTCCAAGGCACCGCTAGCTAAGGGCTAGAGGCCCAGTTCCAGCACCCACCATCCCCAACCTCCAGGAGGCAGAATTGGCTGTGTACTAGTCATTGGGTCCCAGCAGCCTATAATTATGGCATAAGGTATCTGGTGAGGAAACAGGCACAGGGGAGAGGGAGGATTCAGATCCCAGCTGAAGACAATGTCCTCAGTGTATCCCCAGCTGCAGTGCACCCCCAAGGCTGTGTATAAGGTGTCCCTGAGCCAGGCTCCTTTTGACTGTCTCTTCTGGAGACAGTGTGGGTCGTGTCTGGTTCCAACAAGGAGCCCAGCTTAGGAGAGAGAAAAGGGTCCCAAGACAGGCTCAGACCAGGACACAGAGTCAGTTGCACCCAGAAACCCCTTTTCTAGGTGCCCAGGAGGGGACACTGACATTTGTCCTGTTGCCGCCGAGCCTCGGCCTCCAGCGACAAGGACCTCCAGGAGAGTCTGTAATGGTTTCCTCCCAGTCAACCTTCTCAGGATACTGGGCCAACCACTGCTCAGAGAAGGCTGGAATCTGACCCCCCTGGCATTGGGCCCAGTCTCCATGGCAGCAGAGGATTTATTTCAGGCCTCCACCCAGCCTGGTGGACTTTGGACTCCAAGTCAGAGAAAAGACAACCAAACACGGTTCCAGGAGCAAGGGGTGCCTGAAGATGGTGAGTGAGGAGCGGCGCTGGATGGAAGTAAGTGGGCAAGCCCCTTATGGAGTCCCCTCCTGACTGTTCTGTTCTCTGCTGCAGGCCAAGTTCCTTTCCCAGGACCAAATTAATGGTAGGTTGGGTTGGTTCTTTAATTAGTAACTCCTCACAAAATGTGTGTCTTATTAGGCAATTTGCTTCACTGGGTTCTGCTGGTAGGAAGGAAGGCCTGAGGGGTGGAGAGCTGGCCCACCCACAGGCTTGGGGACAGGTGCTGTTTGGGGGTGACCCTGAAGATGGACTTGCTGACTTCCCAGGGATTATTTTATGTCAGCGTGACTTTAAAGTTGGGTCATAGAAGAGAGCTTGCTAGTGTTCCTTACAGCCTGAAAGTGGGTCTAGGTGGGAGGCTTGGTGATGGTGGGAGAGGGGAAATTAACGTAGTAACGGAGGCCCTAGACAAAGGGGTGGGGCTTTGTAGTCGGTGCAGATGGGGAGCAGAACCCAGGGCTACACTCTTCGGCAGGATATTTCTTTATGAGCGAGCAGTAGTCTCTGTAAAACTTGGGGCTCGGCTGACACCTCCGGCCTGATTCAGGGTGAGCACCTTGTTCTTAGGCTTCTTCCTCTGGAGCAGAGGTCCTGCTTCCCAAGAACAGAAAGGCAGAACTGAGTTACACAGAACTTGGCCAAGACCTGGCCAGGGGTCTGGTGTTTGAGTATCTGGCAAAAGAGGCCCAGACTGGGACCTTCGGGGAATGACGAGCTTTCCCCCGAGGGCTGTGCCCCTAAACCTACCCCAAAAGAAAATGCAAACAGCCCCGATGTCTACTTCTCCTCATTGGTGCCGAAATGTCACTTGTCAGTGAGAGAAAAACTGCAGGCCCACAGGGCCCAGGAAGCTCTGACGCAGGACAGTGTCCAGCAGGCCACAGGGTGGCTTCTGTTACTCTGGCAAGGATCCAAGAAATGTAAGTGACCAGAGCTTGGTCTAAAAGAGGAGGTGGCAGGGTCCATATGGGTACCTTCTAGAATCCTTAACTCCTTGATTTGGGGACAAATCAAAGCCAAGGCCAGAGGGGACAGATGAGGAGATTTTAAAGCGCCTGGCCTAGCCCACATTTATGAGCCTGGCAAGATAACTCGGTATTTAAGAATCTGTACTGCTCTTGCAGAGGACCCAAGTTTAGTTCCCAGCACATGTATAAGGACTGCTCATGACCACCTGTAACTCCAGCTCCCAGGGCATCTGGCACTTCTGGCGTCCATAGGCACCTGGATTTTTGCACACACACACACACACACACACACACACACACACACACACACAATGAAAACTCAAGTCTTTAAAGTTGGACCTAAGCTAAAGACCTCTTTCAGCCTCAGAAGTTCCTCCACCATGCCAGAATGACAGACTCACTGGTCCTCTCTCCTACGGCTTTTGAAACTACCAGAAAGGAAGAAAGCAAATTCTCTTTGTTTCCCAGTATCTGATACCAAGAAGGTGGCCATTAATGTTTAGTGACTGGAAGCCCAGATAGGAATGGGTGAGGAACAGGGCCTCTGGAGGCCGCTGCCTGGTCGTTCACCTGGGAGCCTCAGTTTTCTCATCTCAGAGAGGGGGACAATGATGCCACCTTATGGGGCTGCTGTGGGCTAGGGACAGAGGAGAGAATAGTATCACATGCTGAGCACTGAGCATGACAAGTATACTTTTTATAAGCTGATATTAAAATCAGGTATTATTAAAAGGGAAGGTGCAAACTATCTCCAGTCTGTGCAGAAGCTGAGAAGACAGCTTTGCTGCAATCAATAGCATGGGAGACTTGAAAGATGTTTCAGTTTAGGAGCAGGGATGCATCTCGGTTGGTAGAGCTCTTGCTTAGCATGCATGAGGACCTGGGTTCAATCCCTAACACCACATAAGCTGGATATGATGACGTTTCCCTGTAATCCCAACATTCAGGAGGAAACGGCAGGAGGAGCAGAAGTTCAAGGCTAACCTGGGCTACATGAGACTGAGGTTTCAGTTTAGTGAATATAATTTATACTATGGTAAGAAACAGTTCACTAGAGGGCCACTTACTCGATTTACTGGAAGTACAATCTCAATGGGAAAAGAATTACATTATTTGGTTAAATCAAAGTTGTGGGTTAACTATGAATACAAGAGTGGGCAAAATTCACTTGTAATGTTGAGTTGGCTAGATAGAATTTATTCTATTTATTTATTTAGTTTTTGTTTTTTGAGACAGGGTTTCTCTAGATAGCCTTAGCTGTCCTGGAACTTGCTCTATATACCAGGCTGGCTTCAAACTCAGAGATCCGTCTGATTCTGCTTCCTAAGTGCTGGGATTAAAGGCACGCATCACCATCTCCAGGCTACACAGAATTTATAATGGCAAGCACTGCATATTTTATTACGTGTGAATTGTGCACTGCACATCCTCAATGCCTGTAAGGTGCATGGTGAACATATGAATGTGTTGGAACAGCTATTAACCATTTTCCCATGAGCCTTTGGTACAATGGGAGGAGGCCTGGAGAAGGTCTATTTCCTATTTATACAATTTGCATATCTCTAAGAATTTTTAATCCGATGCAATTAACCTCAACGTATTCTTTACTTCAGCAAGTGTCCTTTCTCTGTGCCAGGCCTGCCCCAGGTGTTAAAAATTCAGCAGTGAGCAGGAAGATGACCCCCCCCATTCTTGGAGTCACAGTCGAGGAAAGTGAAAGACAGAATGGAAAGTAGTGAAAGAGGGGTAGCTAGACTAAGAGGATGGAGATGGGGGGGGGACTGATGGAGCAGGGTCCTCAGGGGAGCCAGGGCCTGCCTGGGGGTCCAGGTGTCTTCTTATCTTCTCCCAGTACAGTGAGATAAGACTGCAGGTATCTAGGACTCACAAAGGCAATACAGGGTCCAGCTGGCCCCAGAAATGCCTTCGGGCTACCCAGGCAGGGATTCCAGAGATGTAAAGGACCAGAGTTTGGTCTAGAAGAGGGGTGGTGGGATGGGGAGCGAGAGGGATGGCTCAGTGGTTAAAAGCATCTGAGTTAGGTTTCCAACATCTACATTGGTAGCTCACTCCCACCTATAATTTTCAGGAATCTGGCTGTGCAGGTTTGAAGAGGTGGACTGGGTCTGGCAAGATGGCTCAGTGGATAAAGGCACTTACCGCTAAGCCTGACAATCAGTTCCATCTGTTCATCCCACTCCCACACCGTGAAAGAAAACCAACTCCCTCAAAAGATACCTCTGACCCCAAAACACATAGATACCAACTAACTAACTAACTAAAATGTACTAACAGACTTAAGAAATGAAAGCAAAGGTGGATCTGTCGAGCCTGGAAAAGAAGACAGTTTTTTCCAGAGGCCCCAGTTACCGATTGGGGGAATGCAGTGTGCCTGTCTGGACAGCTAGCAAATCCTGGGCCCCTCTCTCAGGCTTCAGCTGCCTTCTTTGGGAAATGGAAGGGATTAGAGGATGAGGGCAGCTCACCCTACAGAGTCTCCATCTGCAAAGCTAGGATCTTTCCCAGGCTCCCAGGTGGCTTGGTTTTGCCTCCAGGGGCTGCTGGGAAGAGGCAGGACAGTTCTATCAGCTGTGTAACTGCGGTGGGGTGGGCGGAGGCGGCTCCTGCACAGGGAACAAAGGACTGCAGACTGAGCTGAGGCCTACTGCTATGCTCTGTGCATGCTTCCCGGCAGTTCCAGGTAGGGACCAGAACCTGACAGAGGAGAGCCTGAGGGCTGCTCATGTTATGTGAGATAGCACATGCAGTTCGGACTAATAAATCCCCTCCTAGGAGAGCATCATGGAACCACTGACCACCACTTGCTTCTGGATGCATTCGGCAGGCAGAAGCAGGACAGTTGCACCAATTTTGCAAAGGTCCCGATGATTCTGTCAGTCCTACCCAGCTTTCTTCTGCCTGGATAGCCCTGGAGAGAGTTTTTGAGTGGCATCTTAAGGAACAGAGAAGGAAAGGAGGGGGCTTCCTCGCCAGATAAACTACAGGATACCCATGACATTTGGATTTCAGATAAACACTCTTTGAGTCTAGTACAGCTCATGTAGAATTTGATATGTGCTTGGCATGGGCTTACACTAAAAATGAATTCAGTGGGGGCTGAAGAGATGGTCCTTTCAAAGAACCTAAATCAGGTTCCCAGCACCTATGTGGAGAGGTTTATAATCACCTGTAACTCCAGCTCTAGGACATCCAACCTTCTGGCCTCTTTGGCACCTACACACGTGTGGCATTCACTACTAGTCACACACATACAAATAAAAACAATGTATCTTCAACAATTTGTCTTTCTCAGAATTATATTTAATTCAGTAGTTTTATATTTTTATTACATTTATTTATGTACTGTGTGTGAGTATACATGTACTGTGGATGTCAGAAGCCAACCGGCAGGAGCTGCTCCTCTCCTTATACCACGAGGGTTCTGGGGATCAAATTCAGGTCATCAAATACTTTTACCAGTCGCACCACCTTTGCTGCTGGCTCTTTGTTTTGCTTTTGAGACAGTGTCTTATATAGCCTAGACTAACCTCTAACTACTACATAGTAGAGGGTAACCTTGAACTCTTGATTCTCATGCCTTCACCTCCCAACTGCAGGGATTACAGGCATGCACCATCACACTGTGTTTTTATGGGGTTCTAGAAATCAGGTGGGGCAATAGAAAGGGAAGAGAACAGGGAGGGAGGGGGAGCTCAATGTTATGGTGCCTTCACATGTGCTGTGTGGAGGCGCAAAGTTGAAAGGAATGCAAGAGAGGATGGGTGATGGAGTGACCATCTGCTACTACTTCCTTCCCTGCTCTGTACAGAGTACAAAGAATGCTTCTCCCTGTATGACAAGCAGCAGAGAGGGAAGATTAAGGCCACAGATCTTCTGGTGTCCATGAGATGCCTGGGAGCCAGCCCCACGCCTGAGGAAGTACAGCAGCACCTGCAGACTCATGGTATAGGTGAGTGGTTTTTTTTTGGTGTGTGTGTGTGTGTATTTTCAAGACATGGTTTCTCTGTGTAACAGTCCTGGCTGTCCTAGAGCTCACTTTATAGACCAGGCTGCCTTTGAACTCACAGAGATCCTCCTGTCTCCGCCTCCCAAGTGTGGGGATTAAAGGTGTGCGTCACCTCCACCCAGATCCAGGTAAGTTTGTGAAGGGCCCAGCTGGAAGAAGCAGATGGTAGTGATGGAGAAAACTCAGAAGCCTGAAGTGTTGGTGGTAGCATGCCTCACCAGGACTGGACTGTAGAGGTAGTTGGCCATGTATACAGTGTTTCATTCCACAGGGGACTCAGGTCTGATGTCTCACAAGTCTGTCACAGCTCCTAGGAAAGTACACTAACACTGGTCTCAGTGTTTTTTTCCCCCTTTGCTTTCATTTTGAGATAGGGTCTCATGTAGCCCAGGCTGGTCTTGAACTCACCTTGTGTTAGCCTAGGGTGAAACTGAGTTCCTGATTCTCCTGCCTCCACCTCCTCAATGCTGGGCTTACAGATGTGTGATACCACACCTAGCTCCTATATTTATGGGGAAACAGTCTTTTGCAGAGGGTTTGACATATGCTTAGTAAAAACACTCCATTTGTTTAAGTCTCCGTGTCATTTGTGGTGGTCCCACAAAAGAATGACTACATTTGAGAATGCCTGTTATATTTGGTACCCAGTTGTAATAGTACTTCCTTGTCAGGACCGCCAGCCCACAAATAACAACATAGAGACTTATTATTGTTTTTTAAATTTAACTTTTTTGAGTATTGGTGTGCAGGTGTCAGATTCCCTGGAGTTACAGACAGTTGTGAGCTGTCATATAAGTGCTGGGAATCAAACCTGGATTATCTGGAAGAACTGCCAGTGCTCTTACCTGCTGAGCCATCTCTCCAGCCCCATGGAGACTTACTATTACTAAAGGTTGACCTTAGTTTAGGCTTTTTTCTAACCAGCTCTTATAATTTAATTGTTTCTATTAATCTATGTTCTGTCACATGGTATCACCTCTCTTCCCTCTTATATATACCTCCTGTTTCTTCCCTGTGTTTTGCTGGCAACTCTACCTTTCTTCCTCCCAGAATTTGCTTCTCTTCCTGAAAGTCCCACTTATATCTTCTGCCTAGCTATTGGCTATTCAGCCTTTTTTTTATTATACCAATCACAGTAATACATCTTATTCCACATACAAATATCCCACATTTCTCCCATTTTGTCTAAATAAAAAAGATTTTAACTTTAATACAGTAAATATAATGAGAACAATTACCAGGTAAAAATTATAATGTCCAGGCCATTTGTATTTGGAATTTTGGAGAAAATACTCTATTGTCTATTCTATCTTGATGAGTCCAAAGTCTTATACCAAAACCACTTTCTATCATAACTTGTATTATCATGCTAAAAATATTGTTTAGATCTTAAAACATTTTCTTAAACAATGTAAGTTTTTATGTCTCTTAACTTGATAATTGTTTTCTTAAAAGATTTATTTATTTATTTATTTATTTATTCTGCCTGCATGCATGCACATCACACCAGAAGAGGGCACCAGATCTCATTATAGATGGTTATGAGCTACCATGTGGTTGTTGGGAATAGAACATAGGACCTCTGCAAGAGTAGCCAGTGCTCTTAACCTCTGAGCCATATCTCCAGCCTGATACTTGTTCTTATTGTATATAGTTTTACTGTGTTAGAGTTAAAACCTTCCCTTTTTATTTAGACAAAAAGGGGGAAATGTTGTGGGTATTTGTACATTGTGTGAAGATATATTGCTGTGATTGGTGTTATAAAAAGCTGAATGGCCAATAGGTAGGCAGGAGGTAAGGTGGGACTTCTAGGCAGAGAGAAAGAGAGAGAGAGAGAGAGAGAGAGAGAGAGAGAGAGAGTGAGTCAGTGAAGGGATGAATCAAGGTACATGGAAGATGCCAACAGAACCCAGAAGTTGGGTTATATGGGACAGAGGAAAGGGAACTGAGCCACATGATAGGATGAGATTTTAGAAAGGTGTTAATTAAGTTATATGTTAGAACAAAACAAAGCTAAGGCCAAGCTTCATAATCAGTAAGTCTCCACATTGTTATTTGCAGGCTGGTGGTCCCAATGAGAAAGTACTATTATGCAGCTCCATCTGGTTCTATGCCATGATGCAATACTCTGGGTTTCTGCTGTCACTTTAGCAAAATTGGGGGAGGGATTAATAAGCATAGTGTCATGCTAGGACTCAGCCCACTTCTCTTCTGATCAACTGACATAATTAGAATGACCCCCCACAGGTATGCCCATAAGCCTTTATCATCAAAGTTCTAGATTCTGTCAAGTCAACAGTTAACACTATCACACATTGTTACTGAAGACTGTTGGGAGGATGAAATGGAGACTTTTCACCCTGTGAATGTGGATCAGAAGGAGAGCTTTGTTCCTCTTGCCATGACCAGTGCCTTGAGAATTAGGTAGCTTTGGGGTTGGCTGTGACAGTCAGGCAGGTCAATGGGCTTCCCCAAGAGCAGTTTCCTCCAGCTCACTGGTGTTTGGGGTTTTGTAGACAAGCATGGAGAGCTGGATTTCTCCACCTTCTTAACCATTATGCACACGCAAATCAAGCAAGAGGACCCAAAGAAAGAAATCCTTCTTGCCATGCTGATGGCTGACAAGGAGAAGAAAGGTTACATCATGGCATCTGAATTGCGATCAAAACTCATGAAACTGGGAGAGAAGCTCACTCACAAAGAAGGTAAGAGCCTGGCTGATTTGACTCGGAACCACCTGGGGAGGGTTAGGGAATTGTGGGGAGGGCAATGCTGTGTACACCATCCAAGGCTGTGCAGATGGCCAACTGATGGATGGCCCAGGAGCTCTGTAAGTATGAGTCATGCTGGCTAAGAGCTGGACTGGGGCTGAAGGCAGAACGAGAGTGGACAGGCAGAAGTGGGCCAGGGTAGAGTGTCAGCCCAGAGACAACCTAATTGGGATCCTAGGAACAGCGATAACTGTTTTCATGTTATCAGCTGGGGCATCTGCTGGGTGAGTACCTTGCCAAAGCTCTCATTGAGGGTCTTGATGTGGCCCAGGATGGTTAAGACATGAAGCTCAACACAAAATCCTGTGCGTACATTAAACATTTTAAGTTTTTATTTTTTTTTAAAGACCTTTATTTACTGTGTGGCTATCAAACATCAACGTTGTAAGTGATAATGCGTCAAAATGTCAAAAGGTCACGACATGGACTGGAGAGATGGCTCCATGGGTAGCCTGTCCCACAAGTTTGGATCCTGGGAACCTAGGTAAAAAAGCTGGACAAGTGTGTAGCTGACAGAGGAGGTGGAGGCAGGATGACAGGACAAGCTGGCTAGCTAGACGAGGCTAAACTGTGGGCTCCAGGCTGAGAGAGACTCTGCCTCAAGAAAAGGTGGAAGGTCACAGAGGAGATAACAGATGTCAACCTCAGGCTTCCACACATGCTGGCGCACCTGCACACATATGCCTACATACACACAAACAGGCATACACATGTGCATGCAAGCCACACACTGAGAGCTATGACACAGGACATAATGGCAACACAAGTGGCCCTTCAATTGATAGAAAGGGTCAACTGAATGGTGAGTGGCTCTTGAGCTAAGGCAGAATGCAGGATCCAGGAGCCCCTCATTTTCAGGGCCATCCTCTCACCACAGCTGGCTCTGATATGGCCGCTGATGGTGTTTCCAAATTGAGAGGCCATTGTGCTCCTTCCCCCAGCAGCCCTAGGAGCTGGAAGTACGGGAGCTTTTCAGGGAAAAACTAGCTAGATAAACCTGCCTTGGCCACAGATTATGAGGTGGTCTTGCCTATTACATTTCTTGCATCAGAGCAGGATGAGGGCCTGGGAATTCTGAGAAAGCTCTAGGTACATGCTTGGGCTATTTGCAGTGTCGTTCCAGTCTGCCAGCACCCTGGTGAGGACACAACTGTGGACCACGGTCTGTCCCTAGTCTGCATCATTGATCTCCAAAGTGAGGCTTTTCAGGTTGGCTGGCCAGCTTGAGAGCTTAACTTAGATAGTGGGTTGAAAAGGCCCCAATGCCCATAACTTCTGGTCAGACTACAACTAACCAGTGCAGAATTTTCAGGCTATGTTTGAATCCAGGCCCTTCCTTCAGGAGCCCTGGAATGTGTTTCTTCCCCTTGCTGCCGATGAGGTTGTGACAGATATCCCTGGGGTCCTCCAAGAACTAGCAGTCTATGGAGCAGCCTTCTCAGATTTTATCTGTACTCAGGAAGGTCCTGGGCAAAGTCTTTAAAAATGGTGCCTGGCAGGTAGATTTATCTCCCAATTTCTCCCAGCTGGCAGCTTTTACTGCAACTGTTTTTCACGTGAAGGGGAAAAACTGGCCTGCCCTTATCTCAGACTCCCACGACACTGCTGGTGGAGTGTCCTCCGAGGTGACAGTCAGGTCCCTAGACTTCCCTCACACATTAACATGCACAACACTCTGGGAAGGAGCTGATGGAGACTCATTCCCCCTCTTGCTGCAGTAGAACAGAAGATACCACAAGTAATAACTATTTCTCCTGGGGATTTGGAAGAAATGCTTTGTTCTATTCAAAAGCATCGTTGGTATCAGTAGCACCTTTACCAGCTATCACCCAGCTGTGCAGTGCTGCCCACTTCTGGTCAGCACTGGGCTGTGGAGTGCTGCTCCCTTCTGGTCTGTCACTGATGCTGGAGCCCGTCCTCTGCAGCTGGCAAACAACTAACTGGTTGGAGGTTAGAAGCTTTTCCATGAAATAAGATGCATCTGTCTCCTCAGGCTCAGAGCACCTATGGGTTTAAAAAGAGAGAACTACATTCTATCTATCATCTACCTACATAAATATCTATGTACTTATCTATCCATCATGTATGTATGTATGTGACAGGATCTCACTATACAGATCAGGCTAGCCTTAAACTCAAGAGATCACCTGCCTCTACCTGCAGAATTTTGTGATTAAAGGTGTGCACCATGATTTCTGGCTAAATTAGTACCTTTTTAAAAAGCAATGCTGCTTTCAGACAGATCTTATTTGGCAGAAATCGTGGCACAGGCCTTTGATCCGAGCACTTGAGGCAGAGGCAGGATGATCTCTGTTGAGTTCCAGCCTGTGAGCCTAGTCTACATAGTAAGTTCTAGGTATAACACCCTCTCAAACAAAAAACCTGGCAGAATTTCAGAGAATCCATGTGGACATTGGGTTAAATAAAAAGAAAGAAAAAATATTTTGTGTATGTACCACTGTGAGGGTATGCTATATATGTAGACGTACCTGAGGTGGGCAGAAGAGGGCATCAGATCCCTAGGAACTGGAGTTACATGCAGTTGTGAGCCACCTACTGGGAATGGGATTAGGGGCCTCTTAAGAGCAGTATGTGTTCTTAACTGCTGAGCCATCTTTCCAGGCCCTAAACAATGCAGTCTGATGTTCTGAACTTATGATGTATTTGGATTTTTGTGCATGTACATTGATAAGATGCATTTTTCAAATTAATGCTAGGGATTCAACTCAACCTCAAGATGCACATAACCCATGTGCTCTTGTCACCCACCCTTTGTAGTGAGGTGATGATAAGAGTATGTGTCACTTAGTATTCTGTTGGCAGGTGAGCAGTGAGGGGGGAGGTGGGTTGGTCTGGAGGAGGGGCAGGAACGAGCCTGGATCAGTGTGACTGTCTCTGGAGCTGTGGATGATGCCCATGTGACTGGAAGATTGCAAGGATGGGCTGTAAGGTAAAACACCCACACTAAAGGTTTCCTGAAAGACAGACACAGGGGTTAAATGTTTATTTAAAAGAGTTCTGTGCTGGCTGCCAAGCTTGCTGACCCGAGTTTGATCTCTGGAACTCCCACAAGCTGCCCTCTGACTTCCACACATGTGGCATGAACAATAACCATCCCCCCAATAAATAAATAATGTTAAGAAATTTTACAATCAAGTACAAGGCAGCTTCAAGTACAAGGCAGGTTATCCTTCTGTTTTGGTTTGCATCCTAGTCCATGGGAAGAGTCCATCAGATTCTCAGGGAGGACTTCTGGGAACCCCTAACCTCAGCAAATCCAAACTCAAACATTAATGTGATTTATTGCAGTGGATGATCTTTTCAAGGAAGCAGGTATTGAACCTAATGGCCAAGTGAAATATGACACATTTATACAGCGGATCACCCTTCCTGTGCAAGACTACTGAGAGAGCTGAGGTCCAAGGAGAAGAGGATGAGAGCTCCAGGGACTGAAAACCTAGACTGATTTTTTTTTTTTAAAAAGGAAAATCTAGAGATGGCAAACATGGCAGTAAGACTACGTGCACAACCATTGTAGGGGATTAGTACCAATAAATGATGCAGCTATAGTCTTCCTGCAATAAGTCTTATTGATTTTAGTACTATTAGTCTAGCCCTCTGCAGCATGGAAAGGCCTATGATTTGTAATCAGGTGTGTGGGCCAATGCGGGCTCTGCAACTTCATTACCCTCACATTGTGCTTCTCAAAGCCTTTGGATCTCACAAGGATGAAGATTATGACTTGAAAATGGTTGGCGACTTGGGAGCATGTGGAATTGGTGTTTTCATGGTAGTGTTTCTCCCAAAAAGCCAAACAAACAAACCAGTCTTCTAGAAGACCAGTCTGCTTTTGAGTAAAAGAACCACCTTTGGCATTTCCAAGAGAAGGCTAGGGTTGGCTGGGAACAAGCAATAAGCAGAATGTCTGTACACACATGTACACAGAGAGCAACGAGCACAGACACACACACACAGAGAACCACAGGCAGTATGCACACCGATGCAGAGCAACAAGCATTTATGCTTTACATGTACACACAGACACAGCGACGAGCACAGAGCATGCACACACACAGACACACCATTCCTTACAGCTCTACAAGCCCACTGATAAATCCTCATTCCATTTCACCAGGCACACAAAGTGCAGGATGCTCTTTCATAAGCAGGGATAAAGTGGAAACACACACTGGAGTGAGTGTTAAGTGTGGGATCAGTTGAGTAGTGGCAGGTGATCCAACTTTATATTCCACACCAAAGGAAGTGGGGGGCCTGGCCCCTTCAGAGGCCTTGCAGAGTTAAGCAACATCTCTGATGTTCCTGGAAACATTTGCTGAAGCTGTGCCCTGGGCAACTGTTAGGTTGCAGGAACTAGGATGGTTTGCTCAAGTGACCTGGAGTAATCACAACTTTGTCATTTTCTTGGAACTACCAGGATAAGGGGATATACCAGGCCATGTCCCGATCTGAGAGGCCCTGAAATCAGAGTGGGAACCAGTGCTTCACCTAGAGGTCCTCATATGACATACCAACATAGGTGGGGTGTAGAGCTCTGAACATGGAGACCTTCAGTCTGGTTGTGGCTTTCTTCCTTAGTGAAAACAGAAAGACATATCAAGACATAGGTGTTTCCTGGGAAGTTTGACCAGACACACATCTTTTACTAAGGGCTAGGCTCTGGGAATACTCCAGGGGACCAAACAGTGTTAGTCTTGATTAAGCTACCTCACAGATGCTGTATGGCTCAAATAAAACATAAGACGAGAAAGGAAGGCCTCATTTTCCTGAAAGTAGACACTATGTGTTCCCTGAGCAGCTTGAATATAGGCAACCTGGCAGATTTTCTTTAATACAAAAAATATGCTAGATAATAGTGGCACACCCCTTCAAAGAGGATTTTAGTCTGTGGCCAACATGATATACTAAGCAAAGTCTTCATGGCTCCCATGGCAAGTCTCCTGGGGGAGGCTGGACCTCCAAAGAGAAAACCTATTTCCCTACCAGATGGGAAGGTTCCAGACCCAACACCCGACTGCAGCCATGGATTCAGAAGCACATCTGCTTGCCAGTCTAGAATACCGAAGACCTGACAGGTGCTCCGTGCTGATGCTGTATGTGGGACAGGGCGATGAAAAATCTACCCTACCCTTATAGAAGAGGTATCTACCCAATGTGTTCTGAAGCCTGTCAGCAACTGTTTTTTTGTTTCATTTGTTTTTCAAGACAGGGTTTCCTCTGTGTATTAGATGCCCTGGAACTTTCTCTGTAGACTAAGCCGGCCTCGAACTCACAGAAATCTGTTTGCCTTTGCCTTGCAAGTGTTTGGGATTAAAGGTGTGTGCCACCATATCCTGCCTGTGGTGTAGACTTAAAGCATGTTTTCTGAATCATATTTGGCTGAGTGGAATCTCCAGTACAGCTTGCAAAGCACACACAACTAATGGGCGGTCTGCACCACCTGGGCTGACCTTCCCCACTCAATACTCTAGTCATGGTGGCAAAGTGAGCTCAAACTCCTGAAGCCTGATTTACACAGCCACATCAGGAGGCTGGTGCTTCAGGGTCCCCACGTGTGCATTTTTCAAATTCCAACAGGTTTACCTAGCACCGGGGTTGCTCACCATAAAGAGCGGAGGGGCCCAGGTGTTTGGACAGTAGATAGACAAGTACCTTTAAAATTTAGGTGCTGTGGAAGGTCAAAGCATGATGTAGAGGTATCAGTTACTTGTCATGCTTCGAAACCTCTAGATTTCAGGGGCCCTGGGAGCACCAGCACTTTTATGGGGACTGTTCCTTTATAGACCCAGTAGTAGTATTTTACAGAACACAAATTAACTGAAGCCTTTTCTTTTATTACATCTAAAGAGCTCTACATAAACAGGTAACATTCAATAGGGAAACAACTTTTCTCCAATGCATGTAATAAATATTTTCACTTGGTATTTTTATACAAACTGACATTGGTCTACTATACATTTTTAAAAGCCATTTTACTGGTTTGGCATGCGGTATGAAAATTCTAAGAGAGAAAGTTTTAAGGCAATGAATCACAGATTTAAGTTCATGGAATTTATGGTAACTTTTATCTATTTATATACATTTCCCCTTTGTTAATAAAACAACAGCAGCACACTCTGGGACCACCAGCTATTCTTCCTCCCTCTTTGAAATCTACGCTTTGTGTTTAATTAAAAATAAAACAAACAGAATGCAATGTGTATCCATAAAGCAAAGTTCTTACCAAAATAAATTCAAATGTGCTTATAAGAGTCCTGAAGATCCTGAAAGTTTTATGTACTTAAAATTCAAATTGCTTTGAAAACTAGGTTATTTCTACATGTATCCATTTACAATTGGGATATATTTTCATTCAGTTTCACACACTTGTCCTCAAAGAAAAATTGGCTGAAACACTTCCCACATTGTTTAAAACTTAGGTGATTCTTTAAGTAAATGTAGATATATAATACCTAAATTAGCAATGGAAAAACTTTGGTCAACCAAGTATGATGCATGGTTAAGTTTTATATTAAGAAAATGTGTTCAGTAATACTTACGTAGTAAATTAAAAGCCACCCCTACCCTGCTAGTTGAACAGCTACTTTTCTGATGTGTGCTTACAGATAGATGGGGCACACATAGTACTATATAGAGCACATGTGAACATGCTAGTAAGAAAGACTAAGGAAGGGGGTTCCTAGCAACTTGCTGAAAGATACTGAGAACAGTATTTGTCCACAGCCTATCAAGGTTGGCAGGGCTGTGGAGTGAGGGTGGGCTAAGGAAAAGCAACAAAAAGAGATGGAGTGACCATGCGCTTTTTCTTGTAAATGTAGGAGACAAAGCAGTGCATGACTAATAATTATTTAAGATCGTGAAAGTCCATGACTGAACTTAATCATGTGCAATGTTTTAGGAAGTCAACAAAGGAAGGAATAAACTCTTTGTGACATGGAACGAACTAACATGGCCAAGGCCATAGACATATATTTCTGTTACCCACTCTCCCCTAAGGTTGATACAATGCAGGATATGGAAGGAAAGTGACCATTCCTCCACAACTGGGCTGAAAAATGCAAAGGGCTAGTTTTTCAACTGGATTGTTCTAAGTTTGTAATTCAGCATCAGACACAAAAAATGCTGATCAGAATCCTAAAACCCCTAACAAGTTAAAAAAAAAAACAACTCCAAGAACAAGGAAAACTATTCATTTCATCTCAGATAGTTGAAATAACAAAAATGTTTCCTATTGCAATGCTAACAAAAATAACCACAATTTTAATGATTCCTACTCTAATTCCAACTTAGACACAAATTAAGACCTTATCTGAAATGAGTCTAAATTAATATAGCACTGAAAAAAATCAAACGTGTACTCACCACACCAGATGAATTTAAGAACGTAACCATTTCTGGTTTGAACTGACAACAAATGCCTTGTTTTATTGCGGATTGTTTTGTGACTCTAACACAGCCATTTCTGTGTGGAACACACATGCGCAGGGGAAGACGATGTTACTCACACACACTTGTTTATAAATACATATATACACACACACACACATATACATATCAACACCAACTTTTTTCAAAATTCAAGTTGACAATTTAGTAGCAAAGACGCTATAAAAACATATCATTTTTAGATGCCACACTGTCATGTGGACCATTCACTTTATCATACAACTGAAGACACAGCAATCTTGACTTCTACCTGCATTAATATAGGTCCTTCTGTTACTGATGCAAGGTTTGAAAACAAGTTTACTATACACAAAGGAGGTCCTTCAACTCTGAGAACACGAAGTTGAAACATAAAAAGCCAGTCTGGGAACTGGATGGTGTGCCCCTTCCTCTCTGCCGATAAACCCGTGCCCTCCATCAGCCGCCATCTATCTTCCACTGTAAGAGCACTGCATCTTCTCTGATGACTCTCAAGTATGAGAAGCACTTTTTCCTTCCTTTTACCCTTAATCATCTCCTGAAGAAAATTTTAATATATTTAGATATTCTGCTATTGAGAGTAGGTAAGACCAAGTAGATACAACTGACTGATTCTTGAGTTAAAAAAAAAATAATGGCTTCCTATGTCATACTTGTCCTTAAAAGATGAGTAAAAACAAATAAGGTTAAGAAAAAAAAAGTGTATTTAGAACCAGAAAAACAAAATAACTAAGGTTATTGTTGAGTTTCAACTGTTTATCGAACAGATTTGCTACAGATCCACATGTGGGCTGCACTGTACTGTCAACTTTAGGGTAACTGACTTCTTTCTTTTTTGAGGTGGTACAATGTCCTCTGCCAGTTGCACATGATACCTGTACCCCTTGGGGCTTCCAGGGCTCTTTCACATCCCACTTTGGTATGAAGATTCTCAAGGAAAACTTGTTATCCTGTGACCAAAATGCAGGTACTCACAGACTTGGCTTACATACAAAATACTGGCAATTCAGATTCAGAATCCACACAAACGTATTGTCGTTCACAGGCCTGCCCTCAGACTGCCTATCCAGGAAGCTTTTGCTCCAACACTTCTAGGAAACACACTCTTAGGGGGTACACAGCAGATCACAGAGAACCTGTGATGGCGAACACGCACTGGGAGAGCTGAGAAAGAGGCTCGTGAAAGTTCAAGACCTCTGAAGCATTTTGAAAAAAGCAGGCAACTGATATCAACTAAATGCCAACAGGAGAAGAGGGGACAGTGATGACAGACCAGTACACTCAGGCACACACTGAAAACACACACACCCACGAGCTATGTCCTGCAAACAAAGGGAGTGCAGTGGGACAGGTGAGATTCATAACTTAAGGCTGGTAAAATCCACGCAATACATAAACAGACTCCAAGTCTGCTGCTTTGAAACAATGGAAATCAAAACTATCCCAACCCCCTCCCCACAACAAAGCCCATGATTTAAAACTTCATACATGCAATTCTGTTTCTGTTATTGCAAGTCAGATAATGCCATTGAAGTAAAATAAAACCCAAACCAGAGGACAAATGGTGAAAAGTCTTCAGAATCCAGAAAAAATGAACCGAAGGAGGTTTGTGGGTGCTTGCTTTTTCTTTTTTCTTTCCTTCCTTTTTTTTTTTTAAACAAGTGTTTTATCAGACAGGCAGTCTTAGATTTATATACAAAAGTAAAACTGAAAATATAGTTTTGTTCTCTGTACATTTCTTTTAATTTTTTCCCTAAAAAAAGGAAAAAAAAAACCACGCTTGTGTACTTTTCTAAACAAGATAAGGTAAAACAGAGCACAGAGTTCTCTTCTGCCAAGTCATTTAATCTGGGACAGGGTGGGAGCAGCAGGACGAGGGCGTCAGTCCAATGAGATAATGTCTGGTATGATGCCAAAGATGGACGCTGTGTCTGCACTGCTCCTGCTGGCCATGCCATGGCCATGGCTCTCCCTCAGACTGTTGGAAGACACAAGGCTGCTGTTGCTGCCACTACTGCTTCCGTTGGTGGCTGGCAAAGAAGTGCTTCCTCCAGCACTTAGCTGATCGAGAAACATCTGCGAGGAGGTATACGGGAAAAAGCGGGAGGAGTGCAGAAGGTCCTGGTCATCTGAGACCGCCGCTGCTGCTGCGGCAAGCAGGGAGGTGTTGTAATGCTAGGAGGGACCAGAGACAAAACACTCTCGTTACAATCAGATGCACCTCTGTACTCTTCTCAGCAGAGCAAGTCCCAAGTTAACATATCCTGAGTGTCTGGCTCCTCAAGTAACAAATTCTGCAGTGAAATGACTGGTCACTGATACTGAGAGCGCTTTGGCATGGTATCTGAAACTGGAATAACATTTTTGATTGTGTTGTATGCGTATTTTAGTTTGCACTGCACGCAGTTCTTAAAACTCTATTTCTGAGATGTTCAGAAGCAGCAGGAAGGAGGGCAGCTGCCCCTCTCAAGATACATCCCACATTCCCACAGACAAGTTCATCCTGAGAACTGCATCATGAAGAAGCTCAGCTGCTATCGTGCTCAGGCTGCAGGCACTGGGCACAGTGTTTGTGCACATGAGCATGTCTGAGTTGGAAAAGGCAGGGAGAACTTGCTGTAAAAGATAAGCAATGTCACACTTCTGCAGGGCACTCCCATAGTGGGGTGTGTGGAGCTGCAAATCTCTGGGTCAGGGACTGCTCCTGAGTGGCTGTGAAGGCTGAGGACTACTGTGGGCTTTACCAACACTCTATGCTTAGGTTACTCTACATTTATTTTAAAAAAAAAATGCCAAAGCTCGCCTTTTAATTAATTAGTTACATAACAATTTTACTTTGTTTTTAAGCTTTTTCATTTTTTAAAGATTTTATAACGTACTAATTATACACAATCATAGGTTCCATTATAACACTTTCACATGTAGATAATGTCTTTTGAGTATAATTACCCTCTACTGCTTTCCCCTATTCCCCTCTCCCTCTAGCTGATCCTCGCCTCTTCTCAACAGTCTACCTCCTGTGTGTGTCCCAGTGAGTTACTCAGTGTTGCTTACAGAGCATGGACAACTTACCAGTGGCTAACCACTGAAGAAAAAAAACATCTCTCCACTAAAGAGTAACTGCTTACAGATCTTCAGAGAGGTTGGGGCTTCCTAAACCCTCCCAATTATTTTACTCTTTATAATAACACTTAAACATGAACAGACCACATGGCTGTGCAAAAACATTCATCATATCTATACTAGGGTATAATAAGATATATATATATCTTTCTCTCTATATATAGATATATATCTATGTATATATGTATTCATTCATAGGTCTACACAGGCCAGGGGTCAGTGTCACTGTCTTCTAGGCACAACTTGTTTCCTGGAAGGTTTTCAGGGCAGGGCAATGCCTGATTCCCCACTATAGCTCATACTAAGCAGGTGCCATTCTTCAGAAGCATGCTGTGGTGCTCTGCTTGTTCTGTCCCTTTCCATCAAAGATGTGCTGTGAAGAGTGCACCACAAACACTCCATTCTCTGACATTCATGTTTTAAAGTATCTCATCTGAAGGGGACTACTGATGTCTGTGCAAGTTCTGCTAGCTCCTTTATGAAACTTCTTGGGGGTTCCTTCTGTCTCTTGCAGTTCCCCTTGCTCCTGCCTGCTTTTCAGTTCCAAGCTTCCATAGCAGCTTCCTTAGGAAGCTCTCTGGGGCTCCTCAGTGTCACATACAACATCTTGGAGTTAGTGGCCACCACAACTACAGCACTGATTTGAAACCTCTTCATCAAAAGCAAATCCTCTGCAGTCAGCAGTAATTGCTCAAGTGCCATTAGTTCTCAGTTACATCAGCCGGAACCTACACAAGGCTATGGCACAGCACTGGTGCTATCATCTGTCCACACTCACAGGCATGTCTCCTCTGTGTTCCTGTTGCAGCAGTAGCCGGGACAAAGGTACTACTCAGGCAGCAGGCCCCAAAGGCCACTAAATCTCCTTAATCAGCCAGCAAGACAGCTCAGCAGATAAAGGTGCTTGCTATATAGCCTGAATACTTGAGTTCAACAGTTGAAACCCACATAGAGGTGGAGAGAACTGACTTCACACAGCTGTTCTTTGACTTCCAAATATACACTGTGTCACATATACAAACATGGATACAACAGTAATAAAAAATTAAAAATTTATATACAGAGAGGGGCCACTGGAGCAGCTGAGAAGGGAAAGGGATGAGTCAAAATAATGTAAATACAGTATACTCCATGTATGAAATCCTCAAAAAAATTTTTAAAAAATTTCCTTGATCTATTTCTATTGGTTGGATCAGAGACATGGTGTTGGAACAAGACCACCACTGTGATACTGGGATGAAGGAGGATGTACATGAGCACCATCACCAATGAACATCTTGCAAAGTTTGCTAATCTCCAATTAGTGCTCCAGCTTGCTGGCACAAAACTCATCTGGCATCTGGACAGTGGCTGGATCACTGCTTTGGCGGAGAGTGTCACAGTACCGAGCGGGATGTGCTTCTGTATCCTGGCCTTAATCCATGTCCTTAGCCATTTCTCTATTGCTGTAGTAGGGCTTTCTCAATCTGTGTTTGTCTCACTGTTTTTGATGAGACTTCTGTCACTTTGTTCTTGCTCTGCAAGTCTGTAGCTCTGGTGCAATGGGACAGTCTGCTGCTGAATAACAGTCACTGACTTTCTCCTTCCACACTCCTTGATCACTTTTAATCTTGCTTCCAGGTCACTAGATGTGGCCTTTTTAGCATATGATTTTGTACGTTTAGGGTCTGAGATGAATAAATCAATATGAGCTGAGACAAACATGGGAGCAGAGGAAGCAATCAGAGCTGCAGTAAACAGTTTGAGGAAGCACAGCATGCTGTATAACTGAAAATCAGGTCATTCACTATCACTGTCTAGTACTTACAGACTGCACATAACTATATGCTTTAAACATACCACTGGCAATGCAGTAGCACCACAGACTATAATATAACAGCTATGATGTCCTGGGCAACAGAACACTCTCACACATGTGGCTAAGACTGAACTCTATTAATCACATGGTTCATAGGTCTGTGTCTTTATATAGCAGTATTGAGAAATCAACAGACAGACACTGCTTTTACCCTCTACTGGGGGTGGAGGGCAGTGATAAAGGACAGCTTTTATTTAAATTCTTATAGCCAGAGCAACACTGGCCATAGGTACTCCCCTTGCCAAGGAAATTTATTCTTTATTCTGACTATGTATTATAGTTTGATATTTTAATATACAATTATAAGAAATGGATTGTTTTCACATTAACATACCTGATTGTCTCCTGATAAGAAAGGAAAGAAATCTAATCCTGTGGGAAGAATTAAAAAAAAAAACAACAACTTAGCTTGTAGACAAAAAACAACAAAAAAGGTAAAACTTTTCTAAACATTCCAGCACTTAAATCTTACATTCTATATACTCTGAATTCATATTTAAACACAAGGAATGCTGGACATGTGGTGCACACCTTTGATCCCAGCATTTACAGGAGGCAGAGGCTAGCCTGGTCTACATAAACAACTTCAAGGCTAGCTAAGGTGATATCAAAAGACTCTTCAACAACAAAAACCCCATCAAAAGGGAAAAGAAAAAAAAAAAGAACAAAGTCACAAGAAGTTAAGTTGAGTGTTATACAGTGTTTTCATCTCTAAGCTATGAAGGATAAAGCCCAAGTTTGGCAACAAATACCTTGCTTTTACTGATTCCTCACAAGTAAACATTTAATTATTTAGATAAAAGTTCATGTAGCTCAGGATGGTCACTGCACTACATGACCATCCTGGGTGGGTGGTGCTGGTTTTTCAACAAAGAGTTTCTTTGTGTTAGCAGAGCACTAGCTGTCCTGGAGCTCGCTTTGTAGACCGTACTCACCTCAAACTCAGAGATCTGCCTGCCTCTGCCTTCCCAGTGCTGGGAATAAAGGCGTGCACCACCATGCCTGGCTTGACTTTGAACTTCTTAATTGTGTCTTCACCTCTTAGTGCTGGGATGACAGGCACATACCACTATGTTCAGTTTATCTGGTGCTGCAAGTCAAACCCATCGCTTTATGCATACTTGCCAAGCATTCTATACACTGAGCTATGTCTCTAGCCCTTAGATTTAAATTTAATTTATCCTACATGAATGCCTCTTGGGGTATTTCATTACTTTTGGTTTGATTTTACAAGTGAAACTTTAAGAGGCCACCCAAGTTGTAGAAAAGCTTCTTATTCTTCTTCTCAAATGTGTTCACTTCCCATCATCTAGACCAGACTAAAACCCAAAAGTGACTGTACGGCTAGGAATGATGGCACATGCCTTTAATTCCAGCTTTTAGGAAGCAGAGGCAGGTGGAACTTCTACACAAAGAGACCCTGTCTTTAAAGACAAGCGTCCGGTGGCATCACAGAAAGCTCAGCCCTGACTCCTGGCTGCACTGTTTTACACTACCCAGTACTACATAACAAGAAAAGCAAGGGCCTCATGATGATGTTTAACCTTGAGGTACACAAGTAATGCAATATTTTGGCAACCACTCCTCCCCACACCAGAAGAGACTACAATATAAGGACTTACAAAATGTGTCTCAGTAGTGATGGATGTGTGCAAATAGCTAAAAATGCTGGGAGTTACCAGCCTCCAGGAAGTTAAATGACTAGTCCATGAGTCACTAAGTTATAAAGATACACCTAGAGTTGAAATTCTTATACTGGATTTCAAATTATTTCTCTTAAAAAGAGTAAGGATGGGTATGGTAGTTCATACCTGCAGGTGGATATCTATGAGTTTGAAGTCAATCAGGACTACATAGAATGATTGTCTCAAAAAAGAAAACAAAAAAGGATAAGGTTCAAAAGAACCAAAGTAAAAAATTTTAAATGTCTCAATTCATTACTATTACAGGGCTGGCAAGATGTCTCAGTGGGTAAAGGTGCTTGTCATCAAAGCTAATGACCTGAGTTTGATCCCTAAAATCCACAAAGTAGATGGAAGGAATGAATTCCTGCAGGCTGTCTTTTGATTGTCACATGTGTGCCATAGCACAATATGATGCAAGCCTAAAATGCTAGCTCTTGGGAGGCAGAGGTAGGAAGATGACAGCAAGTTTGAGGCCAGTTTGTTGTGCTATATGGTGAGCTCCAGGCCAACACCAGGGTTACACAACAAGATCAAGTCTCATAATACAACTCAGCTATACACAGTGAGTGTTAGGTGAAGTCATAATCAAAGAATAAAAGTCAGCATTCACCCCCACCAAACTGAAGGCCACATGCAAGAAGTGTTCCAGCAGTCCAAGAGACTGGGAAGCTCACAACACCTTAAAACTCCTGCCTCAGGATTCCCACAGCAGTGAGCGAGGCTGCCGAGGAAGATGCCACCAAGATCCAGGCCATTGTTTCTGGGCTCCAAAGCCCGGTTCTCCCATCTCCACATCTCCCCTGTATCTCTCATCCCCAGACTGCAGTCACACAGAGTGAAGGCATTCCCCAGCAGCAAAAGACCAGGGACTCACCTTGTAAGTCGTAAGGCATGGGTGTCATGTGGAAGGGGTGTCTGTAGTCCTGGATGAGGGAAGTGTTGATGTAGCTTGTATCTACAGCAGGAAGGCTAGGGGTACGGGACACAGGCGATGCTTGATGAGGAAGACTTAAAATTCTGTGGGAAAGAAATGTTTAGAGAATTTATTAGTCATTCTAACAGTTTAACAATGAAATTGTATCCCACAATGCATCTTACTTTTTATGATTAAAAAATGAAAAAAAAACAGTATAACAAAACCAAACAAACAAAAAGCAAAACAAATGGTAAGAAATAACTTGGCATGCAGTAGCATTTGCAAAGGCTGTAAGGTGAATCAGATAAATGCAATGGAATCACCATTCATAGTTCATACAGTCCTTAGGGAGGCACTCTCCTTTCTAAGAATACAGGAACAATGCATAGCTGAGTCACTATAACAGGACATGAGTGAGAGGTATCCACAAAAAGGAAATTGTGGCCCTTTCAAAGTAGGTTCTGAAGGGGTAGATAGTGAAAAATCTAAGGATACTAGGATTGATGTGGGATTCCCCTCTGTATGCTGTGAATATCACTGGTTAATAAAGAAACTGTCTTGGCCTGTGATAGGGCAAAAGAATAGAGCTAGGCGGGGGGGGGGGGAACTAAACTGAATGCTGGGAGAAGAAAGGCGGAGTCAGAGAGAAGCCATGGAGCTGCTGCCAGAGACAGACATGCTGAAACTTCGCTGGTAGGCCATGACCTTGTGGTGATGCACAGATTAATGGAGATGGGTTAAATTAAGATGTAAGAGTTAACAAGTAAGAAGCTAGAATGGGAAAAAGCAGTGATTTAAATAATATGGTTTCTGTGTGATTATTTCGGGTTTGAGCTGCCAAGCAGCCCGGAACCAACAAGCAGCTTCCTTACAACAGTGCTGGAAAGTTTTACATTAACTTCACACATGCTAAAGTCATCTGAGAGGAGAGAACCTCAATTAAGGAAATGACTTCAGGCTGGGCTGTGGTGGCGCATGCCTTTAATCCCAAACCTTGGAGAGGCAGAGGCAGGAAGATCTCTGTGAGTTTGAGGCCAGTCTGGTCTACAAAGTGAGTTCCAGGACAGTCAGAGATACACAGAGAAAACCTTGTCTCGAAAAACCATAAAAAAACAAACAAACAAAAACAAAACAAGTCTTCATAAGACTAAGCTGCAGGTAATCCTGTATCGTGTAGGGCATTTTCTTAATTAGTGATCTATAAGAAAGCAAGCTAAACAAACCACAAGAAGCAAGCCAGTAAGCAGCATCCCTCCATGGGCTCTGCATCAGCTTCTGCTTCCAGGTTCCTGTGCTGACTTCCTTCGATGAGAACAGTGATATGGAAGTATGGACAGTGATGTGGAAGTGTAAGCCAAACAAACCCTTTCTTTCCCAACTTGCTTTAGTCATGGTGTTTCATCACAGCAACAGAGACCTTGGCTAAGACACCCTGGTAAGGAAAACACAAATTGAGGCAACTAGGGGAATGCAGCAACTTGAGCACTGAGGAGAAAGCAGATTTACGAGCCCGCTCTGGTTCACCCAACGTCTAGCTTGGCTATCAGTACAGTTCAAATAATAGGGCCTTTGAAGCCAATCAAGGCAGCGAGACAAGGCAAAGTGTCCCAGAGTGAAAAGGAGGAAGAGAGGTTTTAAAGAGAGAGTAGTACAACTGGAAAGGAAACAAAGGGACTCCAGAAAAGCAGTGACATGCTTCATAAGCTAGAGGTCAAATCTTTCTCCTTATCACCCTTAAGAAATAAGGAGGAAAGCCCAGTGGTAGTGCATGCCTTTAATCCCAGCACTCAGGAGGCAGAGGCAGGTGCATTTCTGTGAGTTCGAGACTAGCCTGGTCTACAGAGTTAGTTCCAGGTTGGCCATTGAACATAGAAAAACCCTGTCTTAGCAGCGGGAGGGGAGAGGAAAAAGGAAAAAGGAATGAAGAACTGACTTTGAAAATAGTTATGACAGTCCTAGGAAGGTTTATGCATCATTACACATGATCCCAATCATGTAAGGCTAACAGGCACAGAGGAAAATAACGTAACAAGAAATGGAGGAATAAAGACTTCTTTCACTTTGCATGTGCATGAGTATGATGTATGCTAGTTTAAGTGCATAGGTGCTACAGCTCACACATGGAGGGCAAAGTACAACCTGACGTTTTGGTCCTTGCCTGTCCCTCACTGCTCAATGATATGCATGACCAGCTAGCTTATGAGCTCCCAGGGCTTCTCCTGTCTGTCTCCCTTCTTGATCCAATAGAGATGGAATCAGGCATGCAGACTACTTCATCTGGCTTACACTGGATCTAGGGATCTAAACTCAGGTCATCATGCTTATACAGCAAGTATTTTATCCAATGAACCCCATCCCCAGCCCTGGCTTTTGCCTCTAATACTCTACATGAAGTACTTCACAAGACACCAAGGTCAGATTTCCTGGAACAGAATCCTAATTATGAATATGTAGTACACTTTTCTGAGTTGGATAGTAAACATAAGAAATTTCCAGGTGCTACACAGAAGTGTTCCATGCAATGGAAATGTAAACCTCTTACACCCACAGAGAATGCCTTGTTCCTTAGCTGTGACCTTTGCCTATGCTCAGGAGATTGCAACAGGAAGAAGCAGTTGACTGCTAGTCTTTACAAACATCCCAATCTAGTGAATGGTATGGAACTTCTGAGGGAATTAAACATGCGGCAAGATGCTGCAGTCCTTATCTCCTGGCTATGGGATGGCCACCTGTCTTTTCATTCTGTGACTGCTCTCAAGTGTATTTCCATATTACAAAGCACAAAAGTGAATGATCTGCAGGGCTTAGTGTTCTAGCAGCTAGCGGCTGGTTGCTGCTATGAACACTCACAGTGCTGCATAACCATTTTTAAAAATTTAATTATGTATACAAGTGCTCTGCATACATGCATGCCTGTATGCCAGAAGAGGGCACCAGATCTCATGACAGATGGTTGTGAGCCACCATGGGGTTGCTGGAAATTGAACTCATGGACCTCTAGAAGAGCAGGCAGCATTCTCAACCACCGAGCCATCTCTCCAGTCCCACTAATCATTCTTTTAAAGATGCTAGAGACATCCAGGTTTTATACACACAGCCATAGAGAAAGGCCTGCATTTGTAGAGCTGTATCTAGGCTCAATTCATCATGGGTAAAAAGTCAGGGAAGTAGTTAGTGTGCATAATGTAATTTTCCAAACATAATAAACAGAGCTATTTTGGGAGGAACAATAAATATTCAAAGAAATATTAGATTTTTAAAGACTAAAGTTTTCTTGATAAAAAATATACTCAGATAGTAAAACTATTGCAGAGTTCACATATGACTATTCTGAAGAGTAGAAAAGAGCCACACAATTAGCCTGAGAGTATTATATACTTGTTTTCGAAAGTATCTTTTAATTTTGCAATTATGACACAAAAGAACAATACAATTTTCTCCTATCTCTTTCTCTCTCTCTCTCTGTGTGTGTGTGTGGGGGGGTGGTTCTATGATTTCCTACAGATATTAAGATCCAATGTTATCTCTTCTTTTTGTTCTTCATGTGTCATAGGATTTATGTACCACCTAAGCATATCTTCTGGGTCTCTAGGTTCCTTAGAACACTTGCGACATTGAAATTGTTATGGCACCTTTTTTTTTTTTTTGATAGGCTGTCATCTAGTTCAGGCTGGCTCCAAACCAGTGGCAGTCCTACTACCCTAGCCTTATTATTGATGAAGTTAGAAACACATGCTACAATCTCCAGTTCCTGGGAAACAAAGGTAACAAGTCTTCAAAACAGGGCTACTATGAAGGAAAGCCCAAGTCATCTCAGATCTTTCCTGGCAGTTCAAACACGTCTACAGCCAGCTTTAGTGATCAGGCACACTCAGCTCTCTACTGTAAGAGCTCTACCTGAGTTAACTTTATAGCGAGGAGGTTCCAGTTTTTAGCCAGTGTTCTAAACCCTACAAGCAGGCCAAAATGAAATCTAATAATTTTGTGGCTTCTGACTGGGCAGCAACTGTGAAAGGCATTCAATCACCTCCTCAGACTTGGAGGAAGGACAGTCTTGCCCTCCTTCCCAAGAGCTGAGACAGATGTGCACTGTTCTGTTCACACCCCCAAAAGGATGAGGAAGTCTGAGTTGTGTGAGGACACCATGAGGTCAGCAGGATGGCAGAGCAGTCTGAGGTCACAGGAAGAAATGTATTGTGTAAACGGAGATTGTCCTTTCATTTTTCCAGCCACACAAACTCGAATAATCACACAAAACTACATTAATTACAACACTATTTGATCAACAGTTCAGTTCAGATGTATTCCTAGCTAGCTCTTACATCTTAAATGAACATATTTCTATTATTTTATATTTTACCACGAGGTTTCTGGTTTGTTACCTCACATCTTGCTTCTTGGGTGGCTACATGACTGGTTGGTGACAGACTCTCTGCCTTTCCTCTTTCCAGAATTCTCTTAGTCTGGTTGTCCCGCCTATACTTTCTGCCTGCATACTGGCCAATCAGTGTTTTATTAAACCAGTATGAGTGACAGATCTTTACAGTGTACAAAAGCATTATCCCACAGAAGTATTGTCTACACTGAACAAATCCAATGGGAGAAAGACTAGTGGGCTCAGCTGTCTGTCATGTAGTACTCACTCTAGCAAGATGGCTACCACCAAGCTAAAACTGGAAAAAGACTGCAAAAATACCCTGGAAGGAAAGGACACATAGAAAGATTTTTTTTTTGGGAGGGGAGGGTGGGGGATCTCATTCTATATAGCAGACTGGTCTGGAACTCAGAGATCTATCTGCCTCTGCCCTCCCAAGTAATGGGATTAAAGGTGTATAATACCACACCTTGTCCAAGAGTAATTCTATTTACATTATTAATCAAAAATTGGTTCAATGAGGACCAGTGAGATTGCTCAACAAGCAAAGGCACTTGCTATTAAGTCTATCGTTTGAATTTTGATCCTGGGACCCACAGGGTAGAAAGAGAGAACCAATTCCTGAAGGTGGTTTTCTGACCTTCACACACATAGATATAAACAAGTCTTTTGTTAAAAAAAAAAAGACTGGTTAAATATAAACAAAACTTTTGGTGCTTCTGATGTGTATCAAGAACCACTGTATACAACAGAACCATCCTTAAAACAAACAAACAAAAAAACCAAACTGAGCCGGGCAGTGGTGGCGCACACCTTTTATCCCAGCACTCGGGAGGCAGAGGCAGATGGATCTCTGTGAGTTTGAGTCCAGCCTGGTCTACAACAGCTAGTTCCAGGACAGGCTCCAAAGACACAGAGAAACCCTGTCTCGAAAAACCAAAAAACGAACAAACAAACAAAAAAAACCAAACTGTGTGTATACATGTGTACCCCTGGAGACCAGAAGGTGGCATCAGATCCCTTGGAGCTGAAGTTACAGGCAGTAGTGAACCATCTTGAATTTAGGTCCTCTGCAAGAGCACCAAGCACTCTTAATCGCTAAGGCATCTCTCTAGGCCCAGAAGCATGTCTTGATATGATGAATCTTATATCGAAACCTTGTAGTGTAGTACTCTAATTCCTCAAGAACGCTACAACCTGGGAAAAGTCAATCTACATTCTGCACTCAAGCATAGTTGTTTATCTGGCAACCTTTACTCTACTTACCAAAAAGCTTTCACAAGAGTTTTTTGGAAAGGTCCTAGCAGCACTTACCCTTTATTATTTAGTGGTGATGTAGGAGACAGGGAAGGACAGGTCCTCTTGGCAGAGGGTTCTTCCTCTTCTTCATCTGATGAACTGTCTATGGTTAGGTCAATCACCTCAACTTTCTTGTTTTTATTTGAGGACTGGTTGTGGGAAGTCACCTGATGCTCCAATGTGGAGCTCAAGCATCCTGTGTGGGAATGTAAAGCACAAGACCTTTGTCAATTCTCCTCTTTTCTCAGTGTCCCTGTAGATGAGCACATCAGTTTAGAGTAGTAACACTACTGTAGCCAGAGTTGAGAAGTAACAGTGGCTCTGTTCTACTCAGTTTAAAACTGCCACTTCTTATTGGTTAATAAATTATTTTGAAAAACATTTTGAATTAGAATAATCAAAATGTACCTTATGGCTGGGTATGGTGGCACACACTTTTAATCCCAGCACTCTAGAGGCAGAGGATCTCTGTGAGTTCAAGGCCACTCTGGTCTACATAATGAGTTTCAGGACAGTCAAAGCTACATACATGACTTTAAAAAAAAAAAATCTCTCATGTCCTTCTTTAAAATAGAAGTGTTTGAGAGCAGGATCGTGTTACATATGTTTATCTATACAGCATCCAAAATACCTAGGAAATACCAATATTAAAAAAAAGGTTCACTGTCTCCTAGCAAAACACTGAAAGTCAAACCTATCCATATATTTAAAGAAAAAAGTAGCTGGATATGGTGGTGCACACCTTGGGTCAGTCTCAGCACTCAGGAGACAGAAGCAAGTGGATCTCTGTGAGTCCCAGGCCCTATAGGGCCACACAGTGAGATCCCGTCTAAAACAACAAAAACCAAGGGAAGAAAAAGAAAAAAAAGAGAGAAGGAAAAAAAGCAACATTCACTACTCTACACCAAAACTACAAAAACCTTTAAAAGGGTAGCACTTCAAAACTACGATTTTAAAAGTGACTGTAGCACCATAAAAATCTTAAGGCTGGCAAAAAAAGTTGGTTTAAAAGGAATCTATTCATAGACATTTAATTGATAACCTAACAATTACTGAGCTATTCATACTGCTCGGAATTTTCAAAAGTCTACATCTGTGAAAACCATGGTGCATCAGAGCAGCGACCACCAGATCTATGGACAGCTACTCACCATCAACTCCGTTGTAGGAGGCAGTAACTTCCTGCACTTCCTTTTTTGATCTCATGGGAGCCCACGAGCCATCCTCCTTAAACTGTATTTCGTCACAGTCTGTACAGTATTTTAGGATTTCCATAAACAACCTAAACAGATAATCTGTCTTTAGTACAGCAGTTTAAATAAAGACAAATGAAAAGCATGACTTAAAATACTTAAAATTTTCTGTTTTCTACATATAGTAATGGGGGAAAGAAAATAGAGCAGCTAAATTAACATTTGTTCTTAAAACCTAATGCTAAATAGGGAAAATAGTTACTCAAATTGTGTAACATTCATATAAAAATGTCAGGTAACTTTGAAAAAAAAAAACCTGACAACTTGAAAAGTTATTTAGTGTGTGTTAGATGGGTAGGTAGGTGCCACAGTGCATGTGTGGAAGTCTGAAGACAACTTGTAGGAGTTGGTTCTCTACTTCCACCAGGTGGGTTCCGGGGATCAAATGCAGATTGTCAGTCTCGGCAAAAAGCCAGCACCTTTACTCACTGAGCCACCTCAGTGACCCCAAGATTTTTAAATATACAAATACATCTCAGTTCACAAAAACTGAGATGGTTAAGAAAAGATTATCTCAAAACAAGATTCTCTGTGTGAGTAAAAGCATATACACTAGTTATTTCTGAGTGGCGATTTTATATGTATTCTATTTTCTTCTTAATACTATATACTTGTAACTTGCTCATTAAGTGTTACTTAATAAACTGAAGCTACACATATAAAACATATACAACCAGCTGGGTGGTGGTGGTGGTGCATGTTTTTAACCCTAGCACTTGGGAGGCAGAGGCAGGCAATTCTCTGTGAGTTTGAGGCCAGCCTGGTTTATAGAGTGGGTTCCAGGACAGCCATGGGTACACAGAACTACTTGTCTCAAATAAATAAATAAATAAAATAAAACAAAACAAATAAAATACAACCAACAGTTAAATCCAAATAAAGTAATATATTGACACTAAAAGAATAAGGAATGTATGAAATTCATTGTGGTCAATTATATTATCCAGTTATAATGTTAAAGGAAACCAAAGACTAAAAGTTATTAATATCATATAATCAGAATTTATATAAAAATAAAATCAGAAGTTATATCAAAAATGTCTTTTATTTTCTGTTCTTTCCATTTTCCAGAGAGAGATATTTTACTTTAAGAAAGGAAAGAGCTAAGATAAAATATACTATACAGAGCTGGTAAAATATTACTATTAATTTAAGTTTATAAGTTAGTTATCATTTTACTTCTCAAAAATCCAACAGGAAACAACACTACTTACTCATATTCTCCCAAGACTGACATCTTTAAAGCTCTGGGTTGTAAGTCTATTGATAAATACATTCAATTGCTGTATTATTCCCTTCAGGCTCTTATGCCTTCTATATACTATAAATAAACTGTCTTGTTTGAGTGTTTTACTGAAGAACACTGGAAATAATAGGAAGGCATTTTCCTTTTTCACAGTTCATTTCCTTGTTTCTTGTTCAGTGAGAAAAAGGCAAACAGAAACCTAAGGGAAGAGACAGACTCATGGCCAGATACCAATAGGTCAAACCCACAGAAAATGAATTTTAAGAACTGCTGATCACTGTAATGCAACGGTGAAGACAGAGAAAAAAAATACAAGATAAGGATAGAAACGCAAGGAGCAGAACAAAGGGAGCTGCTATTCGCTGGCTGCCCTTTGCCAGGAGCTGACAGTGGAGAACAAGTTTTGAGAGACAGGACAGAAGCCAGATCCAGTCTCTAGAAAAGTTGGCTAAAAAAATCCACTTTTAAAAGAGACCTTATTATTTACAAATTGTTTAAATTATATGTGTTGGTTATGTGCATATAGAGTATGGAAAAGGGCATCAGATTCCCTGTTCTGGGAACTGAACCTGGGTAACCTATAAAACAACCAATACAGGCTCTTCACTGTTGAGCCATTTCTTTAGTTCCAAAAGCTCTTAAGCTCTTATCTATCTATCTATCTATCTATCTATCTATCTATCTATCTATCTATCTATCTATCTATCTATCTACCTACCTACCTACCTACCTACCTATCTATCCATCCATCTTTCCACCATCTATCTATGAATGATGGATTTGAATTAACCAGAACCTCATAATTTTATCATGCTTTCTCCAAAACACTCCACAGGCCTTACATATACTCAAAAGTATATGCATACCCTGTTTAGAACTACTGGTGCTTAAAATGGTAAACAACAGAAGGCACTGAAGGAAAAAGAAAATGCATGTGCTTTCAAAACAAGCTGAACATACACACATAAATAAAATTCAATGTTAAAAAATTTTAAAAGGGGGGACAACACTGAGGTGGCTCACTGAAAGGTTCCTTCCATCAAGCCCAACAACCCAAGTTTGATCCCCCAAACACACATGGTAGAAGGCAAGAACCAACTCTCTAATGTTGTTCTCTAGCTTCCATAATGCACACAAAGCTCCCAATAAATGTTTAAAAACAATCCTGAAAGATGAAAAGTATTTACAATGTTTAGTTATTGATTTTTTTCAATAATAAAAATCCTATTTCGAAAATTTTACCACTAGGTTTTATCTCAAATCTGACGGTAACAAACTCAGATAACAGAGGCTAATTTTAACACACAAAAAGGAATGCAAACATACATACCCATCAATAATAAGGTGTTCGTATGGAGCCTTCTTATCACAGACAGGACAAACCCACGTTGGTTTTTTTTCATTCATTTGAATATAAAGAGTTGCATCAAAACACTGAAGGTGGGAACAGGTAAGTGCCCGACATGGAATTGTCAGCCGCATTTTCCCAAGCTTTAAGAGAGGGGAAAGGTCAAATATTAGTATCTGTTATTCAAACTTAGGTTTTAATAATAATTTCCTGAAATACAGTGTGCATATATTCTAATTTAAAGCATGCTGTGTGCACAATTTCTGCACCTAAGGCTCAGTGAACATCATGGAAGAGGGGGCAGAAAAACCGTCAGAGTCAGAGAAGCATGAAATCAGCTGACACTGTCTCATAGAAAATGACAGGGAAGCTTCTCATCCACAGTTCTGCACAACATGGCTGCCTGAACAGGACCTGCACCAATAGACATGCTAACACAGTACAGGGAAATCTCACAGGGTCCCACTCCTAGATAAAGAACTTTATGTAGGTAATTGAGTGATGCTGAGAGTAGGAGAAACAGTCTTCTCCAGGGATAAACCTATTTGGTTATCAGATACCAAAAGGCCAGCTCTGAAATTATGTACATACAAGTAACAATCCATCATATGAACTGAGCAGGATATATTTATATATATTTAGGAATATACTGCAAAATACAAGTATATGCAATAATAACACTTAAAAGGAAAAGAAGCCATGATTTTGAAAGGGGACAAGGGAGGGGATACCTGGGGGATTAGAAGGAAAGGGAAATGGGAAAATGTTGGGGTTTTTTGTTTGTTTGTTTTTGGTTTTTCGAGACAGGGTTTCTCTGTGTAGCTTTGGAACCTGTCCTGGAACTCACTCTGTAGACCAGGCTGGCCTTGAACTCAGAGATCTGCCTGCCTCTGCCTCCTGAGTGCTGGGATTAAAGGTGTGCACCACCACTGCCTGGCCGAAAATGTTATATTTTAATTTCAGTAAATTTGAAATTTTAATATAAAAACATGCTGCATCTGTATTGTTTCTTTTTCAACACACTGGAAAAACATAAGACACTTTTTTTTTTTTTTTGAGAAACCTGCCTGCAGGTTAAACACTACAGTTTACCTCTGAACATCAAAACAGTGATTATTTGGTCAACTACAAGGGCCATTTACTACCATCTATAGGCTGTAAGCGAGTTCCTTGTTGGGAAGGTTTAAACCCTTTTGAAAGTGCTCTCATATTTCCTCTGTTATGTATGTCTGTGTGACTCGGAATTGAACCTTGGGCCTTGTGCATGCTAGACAAGCACTCTACCACTGAGTTCTATTCCCAGCCTTCCCTCACTCTCACATTCTAAATCAGTCTTTAATCTGAAAAAAAAAACCATCTAATTAAACATTTAGAAAAAGAAGAGTATTATTAACTATGGCCAGTCATGGAGATCAATAAGGACTCTATCTAAGCCTCATCTTTGAATGACTGTCTAGTTCACAGGATGAAGCCAAAATCAGCCATTTCCTACACTGTGTGAGGCATAATGGCTGGGGACAGCTCGGAATAGAAAGCAGATGTTGTGTACTCTGTATTTCTCTCCTCACTAGGCATCATCACACAGCCAACAGCCCTGGGTCTCAAGCATTGCTAGATAATTCAGGGATACTTTTCTTGCCTCATAATTGTTGAGTTGACACAGGTTGACTCTATTCCACAAATGGACGTCTTCTTTGTCCTAAGCTGCTTGTTTGGTCCAAGGTAGAAACTCTGCCTGTGCACGTGCACAAGGAGTGCTATATCATGACCACTATAGGGTCCCCAAAAGTCTGTAATGGCCAAAGGGCTTGTAAGCTTCTCCCTTTCTATAATGGTATTATTATATTAAGTTTATGGAGAAAGAATTTTTGTATGTATGTGAGTTAAAAGGGAAAAAGGTTCTTTCTTGGCTTGCAAAAATTTCAGGGAAACATGTAATTTCCTGGTCTACCAAGGAAACCAACTGTCACAGGGCTCTAAATTATTGTTCTGGTTCCAATGATATACTGTACTTCTAGGGCAGACACTTGACCTCTCTGGGCCTCCTTTTCTATCTGGAAAGTAGCACCACTTCCTCCTTACTTCCACCGGATGCAGTGATGAAGAATTTAAAAAGGACAATGGACACATGATCAACTTAAAACAGGACAATGTCCATTTATCATATCCAAAGACGGGAGAGGAGAGAGTCAGAGTAAAATGACGGTGCTCTTCTCCTGTGTCCCAGCTCTACCCTTGAGTAAGATTATACTATTTGTTTGTGTACCTCCTCCTGGAAACATGTCAGACTCATGTCCTTGCCCCCAGCTGTGGAAAAGCACCTGCTATACTGTAGAATGATAGTCTTGTATACTGATAAACTGTCAGCTGTGCATACTAGCAGTCCAAAGAGAAATTCTTTATGCCTGAAAAATGTGACTGACAGCTGTGATTATAGGAAGAAAGGTATGTGAAAGGAAAGCCTTCGAGAACTACCTCTTTCAAGAGTAAATTCTATGGCCTGTCTCTTGGATTTTGAAACCATCTTTCTTCCTGTTTTACTGTCTCCATGAAGCATCAGGAGTCTATCAGCTGTGCAACTGAGAGTTTAGGGTGCTGGCACTGAGTTCCCATAGGACTTCAACCTATGGTTTCTTCACTTCATATTAAGCAACCAATAGGATTTTGCATTTCACAATTAAGGTCAAAGATATAAAAATTGAATTTGGGCCTGAGATAAAGACAATAGAACATTTGCCTAACATGTAAGGAAGTCCTGAGTTCCTGTACTGTGTGTAACTCACAGATGTGCACCTGGAATCCCAACACTTGAAAGGTAGAAGCTGTTCACAATCATCGTTGGACAGAATAGTGAGACTGAGGCCAGTCTGGATAATACAGTCCTTGGTTTCAAAAAACAAATGCCCCTCCCACTATTAAAATATAAAGTGTATTAAAATAAAAAGCTAACAATTTAATCTGGCACCATCAGCTAGATCCTAAGTTGGAAAATCTTGCTAGACTTAGCTAATGGCAAACAGGCAATGGATTTTCTGTTGTCAGAACAAATTTATTCTTTGTTTTTCATGTGCTTATGGAAATCAAATTGTAAGAAGCAAATACAAGTTCAAAAAAAGGTGTCATGAAGCTCTTTAGTTAGCCATTTGTGCACACAGGCAAGAAAACCATCCCAAGCCTTTGTGGTGACCTTCACCAACAAGGTGATCTACAGTTTGAAAGCAAACTGAGAGGTGAACAGCACAGGAGTAAGTCATAGATGGCATAAGAAAGCCGAAGTTAATGTTCAAATACATGGCCTTTTATTAACCATAATATAAATGTTACCTCAAAAGAATTATAAAATAATTCTTATGTCAAAAGTCTTCATATCTCTGAATTTTAAAATCAATCACTAAAGATTTAAGTGTCTGTCAGATAAACATACATTATCTCTAACCTGAGTGCTGAGCAATTTAGTCTTTTATTTACAAAGTTCTTTTCTGTCATGGGACAAATGAATGTTTGCAACATCCACAGACAAACATCAATAAGCCCCACATGTTTTCTAGTGAGATTGACTTTACTCAATGGTGCTACAGCTCATGGTGCTGCATGAGAAAAAACTAAGTCTAAGTAAGTCTAAGCTAGCGTACACCAGCAATGTCATGACAAAGTGTACTTTTTCCTTATAAAAAAGAAACACGACTGATTTAAGAAAAAAAAACTCCTAAGTTTTCTATACTAATAAATACTTGTAAAATAAATTTCTAGTTTATTTTCTCTCTATAAACTCTAAATGTGCATTTGAGTTTGCAGGTCTGTTGCACAGCTCACATCTGACTTCTCAACATTTCCATCTCTGTTCTTAATAAATTAGAACCGACAATCCTCAAAGAACAAAGGCATTTTAATTATTTTTGTTGCCCTTAGCTAAATGGCACACAAATAACAGAAAGTCATTTATTCTGAGCTCTGCATATTAAAAAAGGGAAATAGAAATGCACAGTAAGATGGCATATTTACATATTTCAAATAACAAATCTCTTTTTATGATTCCATAAATTTGATATATAGATGAGTTATCACAACTGTATTTTATTTTTGAGAAAAACATACCTAAAATATATGGTCTTGATGTTCCAGAATAACTGTAGGGAGTTATCCCTTTAGCCAGATAGGAACTCATGACATATTGTAATTATATATTATATATAGTAAGTTTTCTATAATCTGAATTCTGAAAGCAGATGCTAGTTTACAAGGAATTGCTAAAACTGTTGGAACTAATGAGAGAGGAGCACAGGGGTACTTAAAACAAAAATTGTAAGCTGACTCACTAAACCAAGAAGTGTAAGAAGCAATATGTGATCAACATTTCCTAGTAACATGGGAAAGCACCTGAAGCATAGAATGCAAAATCATTCCATGAATAAAATTGCCGCCATATACCCTGGGCTGCTTCTTTACATGAACACATTTTGTGTGACTGCTCAACATTTTATAAATATTACATATTAGTGCAGCTGTAAACACTTTCAAGACAGAATATAAGAAACAAGCCTCCTCACCGGGCGGTAGTGGCGCACACCTTTAATCCCAGCACTCGGGAGGCAGAGGCGGGCGGATCTTTGTGAGTTCGAGACCAGCCTGGTCTACAAGAGCTAGTTCCAGTTCAGGCTCCAAAGCCACAGAGAAACCCTGTCTCAAAAAAACAAAACAAAAAAAAAACACAAAAAACACAAACAAACAAAAGACTCCTCTAGTGATTAAGGTGGGAAATGAAGCTTCTGTGTTTTTCTAAATTTATCAAATCCTCTCACCTGGGATTTTATAATGAAACAAAACAGCAAGAAATCATGAAAAGGGAAATAGGTTAAGTCAGGACTTGGAGATAAAATATGAGATATGACATTTTAAATTATTGGTTTTGATGTTGTTGTTTGTTTTTCGAGACAGGGTTTCTATGTGTAGCCCTGACTGTCCTGGAACTAGCTTTTGTACACCAGACTGGCCTCAAACTCAGAGAGATCTGCCTGCCTCTGCCTCCCAAGTGCTGAGATTAAAGGGGTGCACTACCACTGCCTGGCAAATTATTGCTTTTTTTTCTCTCTCTCTCACCTTCTACTTTCTTGATCTTGAGCCAATTTTATGCTTCTTTAAAAAACTGATTGTTCTTTGATTTTCCAACTATTTCCCCATGTATTTATCAATTTATAAACAACAAACCTAGCTTCCTTTACAGGCTTTATTAGGGTGTTATAACAATTATCTGGTTATTAAAGAACTTTTAGTAATAACAACCTGGCTGGACAGAAGTAGCGTACTCAGGAGGCAGAGGCAGGAGGACATCTGAGTTTGAGGCCAGCCTGGTCTACAGCATGAGTTTCAGGACAGCCAAGGCTACACAGAAAAACCCTGTCTTGAAAAAAACAAAACCTGACCTGACAATACTACTTTTCTGAGGAAAGCAGGCTATAAAGAGGACTCAGAAGGACGCCCTTCACAGAGCAGATGACAGGGCTCAGCAGCTCTTGAACTGTGTTTCCTCTATGGCCATTAAGGTGTGTAATGAGTAGGGATCCCAGCTTTAGGAAACATGCAAAAGATAGAACTGAAAATTATTTATACACCAATGACTTTATATTCAAGTCAAGGTTTAGTAAATAATACAAGGCTTAGACATAGGATAAGTACCATATAGTTTTTGAAAAGCTTTTTGCTTCTTCAAGAACACAAGAACTACCATTACCTTAGGTTAGTGAGATCCCAATGTTGAAAACTTTCAGGATACTGCCTTTCTGAACAATCCGGCAAATCAGAAAACACATGTGTCCTTTCATTCTTCATACATTTAAATAGTTAATTTGATTAATTATAGAATAATTTATTATTCATTTTCACCTTTTATATGAAGGCAATATTCAACTGCCATCCCTATGCTGGTAGGTCCAACAACAAATTAGGTATGAAATGAACTTCAACAACACAATTTTTTGGCTTATATGTTTAATACTTTGGTCAAATCTTATGATTTGATAATTACTTCATTCAAATGACTGTTTCTTATAATTCCCCTTTCTGGCTTATAAGTGAGTATTCTTAATTCTATAGGCCTAAAGGAATTCAGTCAGGTACAACAGGATTTTCTCCTTTTCTCCTCTTCCCTGCTTTAAAAATTCAGACAAGGTTTAGCTCAGCTGGCCTTGAACTCACAGTAATCAATCTGACTCAGAACCCCAACCCACCCCAAGTTCTGGGATTATAGGTATCACCAGGCCTGGTGTTCTCGCACATGCACACGTGAGTGCATGTGTATGTTTGTGTGTGTGTGTGTGTGTGTGTGTGTGTGTGTATACAGTCCACAGTACAGCAGGATCCATACCACAAGAAAAGCACACTTTAGAATTTTTCAGCTCACAGTCTTATGCCTCAGTGTCTTTCCATTTTGATAAACTCTGACAAGTGTAGAGTGGGCAGATTCTAGAAGTAAGCAGAATTCTCATGCTCAGTACAAAGAATAAGAGTATATACCATTTTCAAAGGTAAGCATAAGCAAACACTTACTGGACACAGAAGTGAGACTCGTAGGCTGGTGGTAGCTATTTCACTGTCTGGATCTGCAGTTAATTTCTCTTTAACTGAAATGCATTGAAGAGAAAACAAACAAGTTTATTAAAGACATTATCAATATAACATATTAAAAAAGGAGCTTACAATCTGAAACCTAAATAACTCAAAAATAATCTACTCAGTTGTGTTCTCATCAACTGGCTGGACAGCTAAGAGCAGTCACACACTTATGCCCTTCAGAGGAAGTAAAGGAAGAAGAGAGCCTCACTCTGTAACCAGCTGAAGCTCCTGCAGAGTGCTGGGACTGCATCACAGCCCACAGAAATGCTCAACAGCAACTTATGTGACCAGGGATGGCTAGCCCCTTTAGTTATTATTCTAAGACACCAATGATTTTCTTTAAAATTTGATTAATTTGCATTCTTTTAAAGGAAAGTAATAAAGAGCAATGATAAAAATAAATTATGTAACGAAAAGGTCCGACTATTTTCTTTATCACATAACTGAATCCTGCTGCTTACCCATAAACCCACTGTGTTGTCTTTAGTAAGTCAATCTGCCTTTCAGTTTAATGTTACAGTAAATCTGTACCATTATTTCTTAAATAATTTCTTAAAGTCTTTTCAGTTAAACTGGATACAATTTTCAATAAAGGAGGCATCAATAATTTTACTTTTTATGGCTATTCTTTTATTATTCTCCAGTTTATTATAAAGGATTCTTTATAATTCCTATGATGGGAGTTTGAATAAGAATGGTCCCCACAGGTTCATACAGTTGAATGCTTAGTCACCAGGATTAGGAGGTGTGGCCATTGTGGGGGGAAGTGTGTCACTGTGGGTGGGCTTTGAGGTTTCAAAAGTCCAAGCTAGGCCCAGTCTCTGTCTGCTCTTTGATCAGGATGTAGTTCTCAGCACTGCTGCAGCAAGTGCCTGCCTGTGTCCCATCCCCGTGTGTCCATTCCCTCTCCCCCTCCCCCGCCCGTGCTCCTGCCATATTGACGCCTCTGAAACTGTAAGCAGCCTCCATTAAATGCTTCCTTTTATAAGAGTTGCCTTGGTCATGGTGCCCCTTCACAGAAACAGAACACTGACTCAGACACCATGTGCAAACCTGTGGCAGCAATTAACCTCTGCAGACAGCACCAACAACAGAAAACACAGTTGGAAATGACCAGGGAAAATATTCCAAAAATCCTAGAAATAGGGGCCTGAGGTGGAGTAGTTGTGAGCACAACCACCTACAGTTTTAGAGCTGTTGTACAATGATTATGACAACACTGATAACTGAAGAAAACCCCGTGAGAGAAGGGCAAACAGATGTGCAAATGTCTGGGCGCTGCCTGCCATTAACAGAAACTAAGAAGCCAGCCTTTATGAAGTTGTGAGTACACACACACAGTTTGGAATTTTTAGAAGGCCCAAGTTTTGGACAGTCTACTAAACTGATCTCTTGCATTAGGGAATCTCAAGCAGAAATACATCTGCATTTCATCTAATTTACAACTGATCACTACAGTAGACCGGGGAAGAGGGACATGAATGGGTGGTTTAAAAAGCTCTAAAAGATTCTGATACCAGACTAAGAAGTTATTTTGTAGACTAGAAATCTGAAGTTTTCAAAGTCTGACCTTCACATTCCAAAGTCACAAAACCTTTGGATTTTAGTTTGGAAAGCAGAGTCATCAAGACACTATACTAACTAATACCAAATATAAATTAGGAATTCATGTGTTTGTCACTATTCACCCAACCTTAGCTAATCTTTCTTAATATAATTTGAAAGACTATGAATTTAATTAGTAGGGCAAAGTGACTTTGTAATCCCAGGAGGATTGCTATGAGTTCCAGGCCAGCCTGGTCTACAGTATGAGACCCTGTTACAAAACAAAATCCTAATTAATAGTAACAACCCCCTCAACTCTCCACTTCTCAGTGTTAACAAAAAATAAACATGAAAATAGAATCCAAATGTGATTCTTAGGGTGTCTGAGAAGAGACATGCATGTGAGCCCATGAACTAGGTAAGGGAGGAGCTGCCTTCATTGTGATGGGACTATCCAACTAACTGTAAAGGGGAGCTGGGAAGTGAATAAAACAGAACAGAAAAACAAAAACCCCCACTGGAACTTAGCCTTGGATTTCAGTATTCATACCCGCATCCCAGAGCTCTGCAGCCATTGGCCCCAGCTGGGAGTTACATCATTGGCCTATCTGAGTCTTTGGACTTGAGCTCAACTATGCTTCCCTGTTTCTCCAGTTTGCAGCTGGCACACTGTGGGACTTCTCAGCCTCCACAGACATGTAAGCCAATTCCTCTATTATTGTGTCTCCCAATCTTTCTATTTTTATCCCCGATTCTCACTCACTCTAGAGGACCCTGAGTTAGACACCGTCTACTTTGCATGCCTTTACCATCCAGTCCAGCAGCACCTTCCTATACTGCAATGGTGACAGTGACTGTCTGAGCTTTGTGTAAAAATGCAGCATAATATCAGCCTTCAAATCAAAATACAGTGGTCAGTTCTTAGGCAACAAACAGAGGAGGAAGAAGACACTGGGCAGGTAAGTCAGAATTCTGACTTGACAAGTTACTTCAATAACTCTTTTTCCATAAATGAGAATAATCACAGCACTGGATGAAATGAGTTTGACTCAATGAAAAATGTCAAAAATACCTAACATTATAATTAATAAATGCTAGTAGTTGGTACTTAAAATGATTTGCACATTCCCTTTCTTTTGGAGATACATGTTCTGAAATCACGTTTGCAGATTTCTATTACAACAAGCAAACAGACAAAAATCTCCTTTTGTAACAAACCAAATCATAGTCTTAAAATACCTCTTTTAAAAAGTGAGGTAACGTAGGTTCTGCTGCTCAGGCTGAGGGTTCAAATCTATTCCGCAATATACTGGTCATCTTTGATGCTCCTGAGGGAGAATGGCTAGCTGATCTCTGTACTGCAATATCAGAAGGAGCTGTGTGAACAAGTGTGTGCAGCACCAGCATGTGTTACACAGAAATCTCATTGACTGAGCTACCATGGCAGATGCTGACACAACCAGTCTTACAAAGGCAGTGGAATAATCTTCCAGGAGGCTGCTGTTAGGAGGAGTGACAAAATGGAACAAATCTACCGAGAAACAGACAACATTGTAACCAACTGAGCTATTCTGAATGTGGGTAAAAGTCTGTGACTCTTTTTAAGCTGTGAAGAAAACTACTAGCTTTACAATATTCTTAATGGAAATCTGTTAGCAATAAAGCATATCCCACAATTAGGAACTAAACCCAGGGCCTTGTGCCTGCTGAGCAAGCAAGTTCTTTCCCATGGAGCTATAAGCCCAGCCCTGCCCTGGTAAAGAGCCTACTAGGGTTTTGACTAGACTGAATCTCTTGATGAATCTGGGGGAACTGGCATGAAGTTGTGCTGAGTCTTCTGCTCTCCTAATATCTGATGACATAGTTTATCCATCTAACTCCAGTCTTCTGCTCTCCTAACATCTGACATTATAGTCTGTCCATTAACTCAAGTCTTCTGCTGGGCTTCTCAAAGTTTTCAGCACCTACGCCTTACACATCTTTTATGCCACATGTTTCTAAGTATGTATAACTGTCTGAACTCCAAAACTTTCCAGTTATACATTAGTAATAAATACAGTTCAGTTACATGTATTGATCAGGAATTCACAGATTCATGTTATTTGTTCTATGGTGTAGGAGGGTTCTTCTGTATTTTGGGTTACTCTCATTGGTTGAATAAAGGAGTGCCTGACCTATAGAATAGGATACAGCCCTTATGTGGGCAGAGTAGACAGAATGGAAGATGGTGAGAGAGAAGGAAGTGTGAGAGATGCCATGATTCTCCTACCCGAGATGGACATACGTTAGAATCGTCTGGTAAGCCACCACCTCGTGGTGATGCACAGACTTTTATAATGGGTTAGTTTAAGATGTAAGAGTTAGCCAAGATGAGGCTAGTGATAATGGGCCAGGCAGTGTGTTAAATGAATCCAGTTTGTGTGTAATCATTTCAGGCATAAACTAGCGGTCGCTGGGAACACAACCTGCACCTCCGACAACAGTTCTAGCAGCTTCTTTAGAGATTCTTTGAGTCTTTTTCTATGTAAATAATCTGCAAATAAAGGTAATAATTATTTCTGCATCCCTAATCTTTATTTTATCTTTCTTTTCCTTGTTGAGCTGTGTAGAACCTCAGCACAATGGTAGGCACCAACACTCTAACTTTATTCATAGTCTTACAAGATTCAAGTGTTTACCACTAACTAGGATACTTTTTTGTAAATGTTTGTATTATTGATGTAGTTCCTTTCTTGTTTCATTAATATTTTGCTGAGCATTTTATCAGGAATAGATGTTAAATTTAGCTAACTGTCTCTTTTGCATCATCTATGGAAGTAGTAATTAAATAATTTTTCTTTTTCAGTTTTTCACAAAAAGTGAGTTATAGATTAACTTTCCAATACTCAATCAACTTCCTGGAATACCATTTTTCATAAGGGACTTAAAATAATCAAAATACCTCTGAAAAAAGAAAAAGGGGAGATTGTTTTCAAGGCTTGCTAAGAGGTTTCAGTAATTCCTGAAATAGATTCACATACCTATGGTCAATCAGTTTGTGACAAAAAGCCAAAGAAATTAAATGGCAAAAAAATACTCCTTTAAAGCAATATTGCTGGAACAGGTAGACACCTAAGAAGCAGGAAAAGCAAATCTTTGTACCCTGCTAAGGACTAATGCCCTGTGATCTGTGAGAAGTTCTTTAGATATGGTTTTCTTGTTGTTACTATGATCTGCAGTGGTAAGAGTACTTTATGACTAAAGTTATAACTAGTCACGTATTAAACTCATCTTGCTACTGGACCCATTTTTTGTTTTTGTTTGTTTGTTTTTGAGATAGAGTTTCACTGTGTAGCCGTGAAAATCCTGGAACTCACTCTGTAAACCAGGCTGTCCGTGAACTCAATGGAAATACCTGCCTCTGCCTCCAAAGTGCTAAGAGGAAAGGCTTACATCACCGTTGCCCAGCTGGACTCCTATTCTTATGAGTTACTATTAGCTTTAGCAACATGAGGCTGTATTAAATAAATTGAAATATAATTTAATTTAAAATTCAACGTGTTAGTTGTACTAGTCACATTGTAAGTGTTCAGTAGTCATGTTTGCTGGTGACTACCACATGACTGTTTCAATCATGTACAATTAGTTCAGACTGCCCTACGAGATGGTGCTATTCTGGGATATAAATGCTTGATTTCTCTCCTTCATTTAATATCAGGATGTTTTAATTCAGTCTTTTAGAATTTTGGGTTGAAAACAACCATACATATTAGGCTCAACAAAGGAAACAAAATACTTTGAAGCCTGATTTCTCTCTACATTTCCTTTCATCAGTTCATACCAATCATTGAGTATAGAAGCACATGCATGTGGAAAGCTGTGAGGAAGATCACAAATTTGACATCACAAACAGTAACAACAACTCAACAAAATTTAAGAGTTTACTGTGTGTTAAGGTACTGTGTGAGGCAGTGATAACTCTAAGGAGAATGAGATGAAAGCCAGCAGAAAAGATGCTCAGTGTGGTCCCTTCCAGATGATGGGCACCAGGAGACTCTGGAGGTGCTGGGAAACAAAGGACCACTGGAGTGAGGCAGTAGAAGGAACTAGAAGGTTGAAACATAGAGAACACTCGGAGGAGAGGGATAATTTAGTATGTTTTTGCAAAGTAAAATATAAGAAAAGTAAAAGAGAGATCTGGGGAAGTACTAAGAAAGTCACATCAGTGTTGTATGTCACACAAATGAAGACGGAGATTTTATTTCACTGGTGTCAGGGGTTCAGGGGATAATGAGAATGGTAAGATCAGATAAGTTAGTAAGTTAGGCAGCCAGGAAAGAGGCAAGAAAAGCCAAGAAAGGGGTGGAATATATCATTTAGGACAAAGCTTCTAAAGATAAAGACAAGATTTAAGGATTTATATGAGGGCAATGACAGAAGACAGATTTGAGAAAGGTTTAGGTTGTCAGTTGACAAAATTAGATGAGTTTTAAATTATTGATTCTGATGAAGTAGAACAATGTTTAGGTGAAGGCAGTCAGCTTATGCAATCTCAAATTGGAGGAGACACCTGAATGGAGATTTATATTTGGGAGTTTGTACTAGTTTAAGCAGTAATAGTGGATGTGAAAAGCAGAACAAGCATGGAATCCCAGGGAACATTTACAATACATCCCCATATGCACCCCATGGTCTCACTACATAGCTTTGGCTGGTCTCTTAACTCGCAGTCTACCTCTCCCTCCCCATGCTGGGATTAAGGGCCACTATACCCAGCATTAGGATGCTTCTCTCCAAGAGTCCCCTGAAGGAACATGGCTGAGGTCAAGGGAGGAGAGAATTTCAAGGAGAAAGAGGTTGGTATCAAATACAACAAAGCATCCAAAGTAGAAATGCAGTGAGAGCACCACTGCAATCACTGCCTGAGCATATTCAGGGGGGCTTAGAGCTCAAAGACTGTGAGTGGCATGGAGGAGGAACACAGAGCAATGCATACTGCCTTTGTTGAGAGCAATAGGATAAACAAGAAGCAGAGATTTTTTTTTGTTGTTGTTGGTTTTTGAGACAAGGTCTCACTGTCTAGCCTTGGCTGGCCTGCAACTTGATTTGTAGATCAGGCTAGTCTTGAACTCACAGAGATTAAAGGTGTGTGCCATCACTGCCCAGCAAGAAGTAGAGTTTTAAGGTATGAAGGAGACCTAACAGGAGACCCGTTAAAACACAGGAGGACAACAGGAACTAGAAATGTGAGTGAAGGACCAGTGAGGTATCAGGTCAGGTTAAGGCTGTTCCTGAGCACTGGCACCTTCCTTGCACTCACACCTCAGTTCCCACAGTTGAAGAATGGAGTCAGCTCTTTCACAATCTCATCTTTTAAATCCCATTTCCATTTCTGAAAATAGCATTAATGTGGAATACAGCGCTTAAGAATGCAGGCCAGTACAATACTCAGTGGATTAAGGCACTTGCTGCACAAACTGACCTCCTGGAACATATGCAAAAGTGGAAGAAAGGGCTTCAAAGTGTCCTCTGACTTCCACCCCCAATACACACACTCTCTCTCTCATACACACATGCCCCCACCCCAACACACACTTGTTTTGCTTTTTTAAGCGAAAGGGTGCTAACTGCTTCAGAGCATCAGACTTACCCCTCCTTGCTCATCCTCCAGCTGATGATCAGATCTTTCAAATCTGACCGTGCATTCCTCTGTTTAAGAATCCTTTTATGGCTTTCTATCATCTACCTTTACAGCACCTATGAATTTACAGAGACACCCCCACCGCCACCCCATACGGGCTAATCTCATCCTTTTCAATATTGTTGTTTCCCTTTTCACTGGGCATATTCCCTTCCTATTCTTGGGCTTAACAATTTCTTTTCTTCCAATTCCCAATACTGTGTTTAGCGTCACAGAGCACTAGAATGCCCTGTGGTGTCTCTTCAGAGTTCCCTGTCTTCCTTTCTCAAGGCACATGTCACAACTATAACTTACTAATGACTTGGTCGGTCTTTCCCATCAGACTGTAACCTTTCAAAAGATACAGAGAAGATGTGGTCTTGTGTAATGTTGTGCCCTGCTGTTACTAGAACAAAGCAGATTCCTCATTTAATTTTAATTATCTAATTTTTGGGAAAAGTTACTTCTTTACTGGTAACATAGAGGTAAATGTCTTTAGTTAACTGCAATATACTCTTTACTGGTAAAATCCAATTAATGTTACATTTGTTCACCTGGCCAACAAGATAAAATAGATCTGCCATAAAATTCACTCAGCCTAAGGCATAAGGATGCAAAATAACTAACTTTGGAATTAAGCAGCTTTGCTGCTTAACAGTAGCTGGATGGGGTTCCTAGAAATGTCAACCCAGGCCCCCTGACAACCTTTAGATGGCGCTCTAGCTGCAAGTGCAGAAGAAACAAGAACCTGTGCAAATAACCCACTTTGTTGTTAAATCTGAAAGCTTCACCTGCCTTCTTCCTCGGTATTTTTGTCTTTTCTACCATGTTTTACTATATAATTCCATAATTCTTTCTGACTAGCTGATATTTATCAATGCAGGGCAAAAATAAAGACTGTCAGCCAGAGATGACTCCAGATAGGCTGTAAAAAGGAAAAATGCCTCTCTTGTACATTTCTTCCAGGTAGATGTCTAACCCTTTCTTCTCTGTCAGGATCCCCACTATTTTCTTGCCTCTGACTCATGGAGCATCCATTCCTTTAGATGCACAAACAGTGCTTTTGTTTTAGCTCCTCTTCTGACTCAGTTCAGATGATTCTCCTGCCTCAGCCCACTGAGTAGCTGGGGCTTTAGGTATGTACCACCATGCACAGCTATTTGCACTTTCAAAGGAGTTTTAGTATAGAAAAAAATGTCCAGTTAACTACTGCAGGTGCTCAGATCAACGGAGGTGTTGGAATCTGTCACTCTGCTACAGTAGAGAAGTATTACAAATTGTGCTCCAAGGGAGCTGTGAGAAAGTTGGCCTAAGCATCCTATTTCTTCCCACCAGAATGCTAATGACAAATACTGAGAATGGGCTGCTATTATGAACTCATTTTAAGAGCTTCAAGTGCAGGATGTGGTAGCTCATGCCTGCAATCCCAGCACTGGAGGAGGAGGATCACAGCAAGTCTGAAACCAGCCTAAGCTATAGAGTCCAGGATAGTTATCACACTATTGCATGTGCTGCTTCCTAAGCACCGAGACTCTGCCTCTAAATTCTCCTACAAAGAACCCACATCTTTTAAAAAGAGAATTAAGGAAGAACTTAGACTACCTCTTAAGAAAAGTTAGTGATGCTCGAAACTTGAGACAGAAGTCCATTCACAGACCTTACTTAATTCCAATTTTAACATATCAAAATGAAACATCCGAGGAGGAGCTGTGTGTATGTGTGTGGGGTGGTGGTGATGGTCACTGTATGCATGGATAAAATATTTTTTTAGAAATCATGTGTTGCAACCTATTGTAACAGACAAGAAATCTGAAAATGTACCCAAGGTCCATCCCACTGACTTCTTTGGTTTTGGTAAAGCAAGCAGATAGCCATCACATAATTGTGTGCATTTCTCCTGGATCTAAAATATCCTTGGAAACAAAAATAACGTTCTTGAAATTCATGCCAAGATGTCCTTTCCATCTCCTAAAATTTCTTAAACATTGGTTTTAAGAAGCTGTAATAAAATATTGCATTCAGGAAGTAACTTTACAAAGTAAATATTAAGATCTGTAAAACACAGATCAACAAATATAGTTTCAGAACAAAAACATTAAAACTATCTTTAGATCTTAATTTAAAATCTCACAATACTAGGTTCTTAGAGTTTTTAAACCTCTACAACAAGCTCTGTTTTTTTTTGTTTTTTTTTTAAAAAAAGAGAAACACTAAAATTTGAATTGAGAAAAAACACTACTCTAACCTTAACAAGATAGTTTAGCTGCATATATGAAGTAAGTTTATCATACGTACTTAAAGCTCTAGAATGATCCGGATTCCTTATTCCCTTTGCTCGTAACCTCTGAAGAAGAACTGTTGAGGACAACTGTTTTACAAGATATACTGCCATGGAATAGGTCTGGAAAAAAAAAAGATGTAGAAAACCAATCACATATTTAAGTAAACAGCACATCTATTTAACCCCACAGTGAGAGGGAAAGAAAACTAACCCTTATCGCAGCGCCTACTGTGTGTCAAGTACTGTCTTAGGTGTTCTGGTAAATCCTGATTGATATGCTGCTGAGGTGGTTAAAAACCTGTTTTATGTGTGTGTGTGGATGAGAAAACTGAGGTAGCGAAGTGAAACTGCCCTAACTTGTAGGAAGCGTCAAGCTGAGAACTTCAACCTAGGGCTGCTACACTCATTAGCACTGAGTGCTTGAAGTTAACAGATTTAAGGTTTTTTTATATGAAAGAACATTATTAAGACTAAATATAAACCAAGGCTGTTAAGATGTTGAAGGTATCATAAACTGTATTTAATAGGTAACACATTCTAAAATAGTAGCTATTAAATATTAGCAATGAGATGGGCTGCAAGTTCACTTATTTAGTGTCTCACTATGCCTGGGGTACCACTAGATCCTAAAGACACTTAGGCCATGCGCACGTCATGCAGGTGAATCAGTAAAGGCTGCACAGTGAAGCGCTGCTTGAAGATGAGTATTGGATACCCAATACCTACAGGGACTTGAGAATGTGGTACAAAAAACAGGTAGCAAGCCAAGCTGAACGAAGGGTGTGTTATTGGGAAAGAGGAAGAAAAGAGGGCGAGGACTATGAAGGGACAAGAGAGAAAGGTTAAGGGATCTTTTTCTGTTTCATGCTGGGATCAAATAGATCCAGACACTTTAAAAGAAGCAAGAAAACAGAGTTACCATCTTCTTTATAGCAACAGTTTTTAAGGCATTCCTGATATACACTACAGATCTTATTTCAGCTTTGCCTGCAGCCTATAGGAGGAAACAGGTATTGCTCTATCTTGAAAGGCTGATGAAACTGAGGCACAGATTACACAATACGCTTATGATCATGTAACTATTTGGATGGCTTGGGGAGTAGAAACCAAGATGAAAGGGCAAGGACTACAGGAGACAGTGAGCAAGGATCATGCAGTTCCACGAATTCTTGCTTCTACACACCAGAATTCACTAGAACCTCTTAGCCTAGCCCTACAAACATTCTAATCATCCTGCAGTGTTAAGAACTAAAGTAAGGGCACCATACATGTTAAGAAGGCACTCCACCAGTGAGCTATTTTCCCAGACTTAGTTTTATATTTTTAAATATGTATTTGCCTCTTAGCAACAGGAGGGCACATCCTACAGAACCCTCTGCAAGGTTACATTTCCTGTGAAGTCCTGAAACCTATCTGGGATTACATGCTGCATATTTTCTGAAAAAAAAAAAACAAACTGAGGTAGCAAACAGCAAATTTACTTACAAGTACAATTCAGTATTTTAACGAAAAACAAATAACTTTACAGTGTGCCTACATTTTAAAGTACACAACTTACTAATCTAAGTGGTAAGCATCTTTTAGGAGGAAACCCAAACCCTGTTTGCCATCATTCCTTAATTGCTTAATGCTTCAGGTCAAACAGAAACTGGAGAGATGCTAATCAACAATGAGACTCTGGACTGACAGCTTCAATGTTCATACTTGGAAATACCCCAGGGTTTTCTATTAGTATTTATGATGAGATCAAGGTAAAAAAAAAAAATCCAGTTCAGTGAAAGGGTATGTGTGCTCTAGTGGAAACATGTAGTCAAAGAAGAAAATAAAAGCTGCAGGAATGCGAGAAATGAAATTATCCTTGTACCAATGTCACAAGGAGATATTACACAGAAAGATCCTCCAAAACAGTGGCTAAGTAGACAGTGTTTCTGCTGGCCCCTCAAGGGCCAATTCTTTATACATATTCTCTCACATTGTTATTTGTCTGCACTTTCCTCCAAAGTCTGTAAAACTGTAAGTTCATAAGATACTTTCTCCATAATCAAAACATCCGGTCCTTCAGTCCTCCTTTATAATAGTGTCCAAATGATTACTCCATCCACACAAAAAATTTAATAAATGATAAAGTAAAATGCCACAGAGTAGAGCAAGAAGCTACAATATGCTTCTCTCCTTCAGGTACTGTGTGAAGTTTACTTATTTTCTTAGAAAAGACAAACTTCCTCCTATTCGCTTCCTCTTCCCTGACTGCACTCTCTTTGTACTAGGGTTTCTCTAGGGCTTCCTGTAAGTTAGACAATCCTTCCACTAGGATAACTCAGTCTTATTTTTACTTTTTACTCTGAGACAGGTTCTCACTCAGTTACGCAGGCTGGCCTGGAACTGACCAGGCAGGTTTTAATTGTGAGATTCTCTTGTCTCAGCCTCCTGAGTAGGTGGAATTACACCCCTGCACCACCAGGCCAAGCAATAGAATATCAGTAACACAGCACAATATTCTGCACGGACTATTCAGAACAGCCTCACAAGATGAATTAAACTAGTGATTTTAAAATAATGTAATTATCATCTGAGATTTACAAAACAATCTCTTGTTTTAGAAAAAACAAAACAAAAAACACATATACAAAAACCTTGTGTGTTTTGTTCTATGGAGAAGGACTATACACTAAAACCAATGGTAACACACGAATTAGTCAAAAGCAAAAATATAACCCTGATAAGGTTTCAAAATTATGTTATAAAATTCAAAATTCATTTCTGCTTGCTTTTGTTAACAGGCAAGGTCTTCTGTATCCCAGGATGGTCTTATACTTGTTATGGAGCCAGAGATGATGTATTTCTGATCCTGCCGCTTCTACCTTCTGGCTACTAGAGAATAGTTATATGTCACCACCTCCAGCTTATAGAGTGCTTGGGATAAAAGCATGGGCTTTGTGCATGGTAGGCAAATATTTTACCAACTGAATTACATTTCCAACACCCCAAATCCATTTCTAATAAATTCAGCAGAAGAGAAATATTATAAATATATCATTAATGTAACTAAGTTCTAAACTAATAGTAGGTCTGGGCTTGATGGCACATGTTTTTAATCCCAACACTCAGGAAGCAGAGGCAGATGGATCTCTGTGAGTTCCAGGCCAGCCTGATCTATAAGACTTCTAGGCCAGCTAGTGAGATCCTGCCTAAAAACATAACTAAGCAAGGAAACCAAACCCCTTCATTGTGGTACTCAGAAGCTATAAGTACTTGAGGAGCAGAGGTTAGGGTTTTCTTAAAGTTTCTGACTAGTGATGGAGACGAAAACTGCTGGGGTCTGCTGGCTACCTTGCCTCAGAGGTGCATCAAAGAGTGATAGAAGAGGACACTGATGCTATCTCTGCCTTTTGTTTATGTACACACACACACACACATACACACACATACACAATTCTAATACTAAATATTATAACAGCAGTAATATTCTCCTTAACAAAGGAACAATAAAGATGTTGAGTAGCACCTATGATATGTTTAAAAAGTTCTAACTAGTAGAAGAAATAAGGCATATATTATGTAATTGTGTAAATGGCAATATCAAGTTATATACCACCTTCCAGGAAATACAAAAAGATCAACTAAAAAAAAAAAACCAAACAAACTAATAAATAAACTTAAGTAGGAAATGTCCACAAACAAGTAGTTTCTGAGTAAGTCAACAATAAATAAACCCTAGAAAATGTAACAGGAACAAAAGATACACTGGAAATAGCAACTAAACCAACACAGGAATTACAAAGGATACAGGACTTACAAAGACAGATACGAAGCCTAATCAGTTACAGGGAAGCATTGAGGAAAATTTGAGTAAATGAAGAAACATGGTTCCTAGAGTTGATAACATTAATATTACCTCCACCTCCCAGTTCCCTAACTTCCACCTGTGACTCTACAGAAATCCTACTCAAGAGTCTGAGGAAAACACCTAGAGGTTGAGTGAGGAAAGGAGAGGAAGGCACATGGTTAAGTAATTCCACAGTTCATGTGGCAGAATAAATGTGAAGAGAAAGCATATAACTTTCCCAACTTTCCTCCAACTCCTTCTTTGTAACTTCTTTTTTAACCCATACTTCCTACCTGACAGATTGAAATCACCCAATCAGAAGATAGCTCAACTGTTTCACTGTGCCATTAAAGAAGCTGTCCTTCTTGCCTACCATGAGATTCTTCAAGAATGTAATTCATCAAGTCCAAATGGATCAAAGACCTCAACATAAAGCCAGCCACACTGAACCTTATAGAAGAGAAAGTAGGAAGTACACTTGAACGCATTGGCTCAGGGAACCACTTCCTAAATATAACCCCAGCAGCACAGACACTGAGAGAAACAATTGATAAATGGAACCTCCTGAAACTGAAAAACTTTTGTAAAGCAAAGGACACAATCAACAAGACACAATGACAGCCTACAGAATGGGAAAGATCTTCACTAACCCCACATCAGACAGAGGGCTGATCTCCAAAATATACAAAGAACTCAAGAAATTGGACACCAAAAGATCACATAATCCAATTAAAAAAATGGAATAAAGACCTACACAGAGGAATCTAAAATGGCTGAAAGGCACTTAAGGAAATGTTCAACATTCAACATCCTTAGTCATCAGAGAAATGTAAATCAAAACAACTCTGAGATTCCATCTTACACCTGTAAGAATGGCCAAGATCAAAAACACTGATGACAACTTATGCTGGAGAGGGTGTGGGGAAAAGGGAACACTTCTGCATTGCTGGTGGGAATGCAAGCTGGTACAGCCCCTTTGGATGTCAGTGTGGCGATTTCTCAGAAAATTAGGAAACAACCTTCCTCAAGACCCAATAATACCACTTTTCGGATGCTCAATCGTGCCACAAGGACATGTGCTCAACTATGTTCACAGCAGCGTTGTTTGTCATAGCCAGAACCTGGAAACAACCTAAATGTCCCTCAACTGAAGGATGGATAAGAAAAATGTGGTACATTTACACAATGAAGTACTACACAGCAGAAAACATTAACGATAGCTTGAATTTTGCAGGAAAATGGATGGAACTAGAAAACATTATTTTGAGTGAGGTAACCCAGACCCAGAAAGACATTTGTCACATGTACTCACTCATAGGTGGTTTTTAAACACAAAGCAAAGAAAGCCAGCCTACAAACCATAATCGCAAAGAACTTAGACAACAATTTGGACACTAAGAGATTTACATAGACCTAATATACATGGGAAAGTATAAAAATACAAGATCTCCTGAGTAAATTGGAAGCATAGGGACATTAGTGAAGTGGGGAGGGGAGAGGCAGGGAGGGGAGCAGAGAAAAATGTAGAGCTCAATAAATATCAATAAAGGAAAAAAAAAAGAATGTAACTCAATGCTGATTATCCCTCCTTCCAGTTGTGTCTCCCACATTCTAAAAGATTTCCACCATCATCCAGACACATTAAAAATTCTCCAAGACAAAGAATTCTCAGTCTCACATCCTTTCAGCTCATCTCCTCTTTCTTAAATGACAGGCTTATAATTCAATAATCTATACAGCTTTCCTCCAGCCCATCACAACAGAACACTCCAATCTTCTATCAAAACTATTCCTGCTAAGGTCACTTGTGTGTTCTCAAGTTGAACAGTTATTTTGTGTCCATAAGTTTATTTGTGTGCCCATGTGGAGGCCAAATATTGACATTGGGTGTTGCTTCTTAATCACTCTAGGCTAAGGCTCCCATGAACACTTCTTGTAATAGTTGGTTCCTAAGATGTAACTGATGTATGATTTTGGCATCTACCTCAACTACTTAACGATTCTAAGAAGTAACCCTGTTCTAAATGGAAACATGCAAACTTTCTGCTTAAAAAGAGAAAATGCTTACCTTTGACCTTTTTCTACAAAGCCCTGTGTGGTTTGCACTTCAGTCACAGTGAAACCCTTTCAGCTGCTTGGCAAAGCAGAGACTCATCATGCCACTGGGTTGCTGTGTTTCCTCTGAAAGTTTCCTGACTCCCATCCTTCTCCTAGCTCTTCTCTCAAGTCATTGCTTCCATAGGGAATCCCTTCCCTGAACTCTCTTCTCTTTCAAGTCCTTGACCACCCTAAGATCCCAGTCATTTCTCCTTTATGCACTTAAACACAAAGACATTTCTTGGTGTGTTTGTGTGAAGCCCCCAGATCTCAGGCCCCAGAAAAACAAGGGTGTGTTCTCCCTACACTATGCAGTGACACACAGTCAACAAATCTTAACTCATGGGTAGAGGACTTTATATTAAAAAGCTACAATAATTTTTAAACAAAAATATTTTAAAAAAGAATATAATAGAAAATGAAAGCTAGGCTAAGAAACAGTATAGAAAAAGTTCAGAAACAGAAAAAGAATATAAAAAATTATGCATTTAACAATGGTGGCTTCAGAAGTATCATTTACTTAGAACTAGGTTAACTAGTGAAAATAAATTTCTCATACAACATATGAATTCAAGATGGATTAAATTTTTAAAGATAAAACAAGAAACCTTTGTAGTAGTCTAGCTTATTAACAGTTTGGCAAGCATGGGTAGACAGAGGATGATGGGAAGAAGAAAAGAGTACAAATAACAATGTAAATTTACATATAAATAACCACACAGATTGAAAAGCTAACAAACTAGAGACAAATATTTACAAGATGTATCAAAGGGTAAATTCTCAACATATTAAATCTAGTAAGACAACTAAGAAAAGGACAAAAGAGAAATGGACATAGATGCAAATTTAAATGTTAATAGTTATAAACACCAAAGGGTACTTTTTACTTCTACTTAATTTACTTAATGGTAAAAAATTTTAAAAAGATAATTTTGTTGCAGGCATGCAAATAAACACTATAAGTCAGAGAACACATTTGTACATCTTTGGGGAAAGCCATCTCTCAATGCACACCTCAAAATTCCTCATGTTCTTTGGCTCAAAAATTCTACTTATGAGAATTTACTGTAAGGAGATCATCATTGCATGTATGCAACACTACAGCTGCCAGGACAGTATTCAAAGCTCAGTATTCAACATCAGAGAGTAGGCCAAATAGGAGCATATTCTTATCACCATATGATACAGTCACTTAAAATGCTGCAGAAGAATATGTAACAACACAGGAAGAAGTTTATGATAAATTATAGAATGAAAAACCAATGGAGACTACATAATCCTGCATCAAGAAGAAATAAGTTAAAAACTCACAGTGAGACAGAAGTCCTTGTCTACTCACTCACATTACACTGTAATGTGTAATTCACACATTACAGGCAACCACAGTTAATTAACCCTTCTTCATGACAGGAAAAGAGTTACAAATAAAAGCTTACTTACCCTTCCAATTTCTGCAGTCCAAGAAACAACAATGGTATTTGGTACTGTCGTGGACAATCGGACAAGTGAGGTGATATTAATTGGTCTGCTAGGTCGCTTTGGTTCCACACCATTTTTAGTAGGTGGAAGGTAACCCTAAAAAAAAATGTAATTTATTTCTACTATTTCCACAAGTATTTCCATTTCTTAAAGCAAACAACAAGAAAACCAAACTACAAAGTACAGGCTAGAAAATAGAAACGATTTCATTAAAAAGTAGGGAAGCAAACATTTATGAGTTACCTAGGTAATAATCTCTCTAAATAACAGTCTCACTTTAGCAAGTCTGAGATAAAAACAGTGATAGAAATTCAAAATCTCTTAAATCAAAATGAGTTCGTAATGGCTTAAAGAGGTACACAAGGAACATTTCTGAGGAAAACACACAGCTCCCAGCATTACTCCATCTAAGGCACAGCAGCCTGACAAATTCTGCTCACTACAGGCATACAGGTTCACAGGAATATAGCCAAGTGAGATGATGTCTCCCCAAAACCAAGCACAATACCGATGCTACCATGGGCATGCATGCTATAATTTTCTCCTCATGGCTCATGTCACAACTGCTAACTGAAGTTTGCAAGTCTCACCTAGTCACATGAATATACATAAAATATCTCCACCCTGTGGCAGTGGAGCTGACCACAGGGTCTTTTCAAGACTAAGCAAGTACTCTACCATTGAGCATCATCCTTAGTTCCTAAAATGTTTCTTAATGTAAAAGTGCAATTGAAAACATCTAAGATAACTTATGTAATAGTCACATGGGTAATGTAGGTCAAAAACTGTTGTTAGAACTTACTGGAAGGCTGCAAGGTTTTGTATTCACTTTCACACAAAGGTTGGGTGGGAAGTGATCTTCTTGTGGACAACTGGTTTCTGACAAACAAAACCTAAATGGCAAAGGTCAAGTTTAATTTCCTTTATAAAAGATAACCTCTAACATTTTTATTTCATTCCGTTCCAGGGTATCCAACACCCTCACACAGACATACATGCATACAAAACACCAATGCACATGAAATAAAAATAAAGTAAAAAAAAACTAATTAAAAAGAAAAAAAAGATGTCTTAGATGCTCTCAGAGGAAGTAGAGGGCCTAGAAACAAAGCATGAAAAGGATTGCAAGCCTGTGTTGGCATGCTTCTGTGCATTTCTGAGAACTTCCACAAAATATTTTCTGGGGGTTCTGAATTAGGGCATATTGAATTAGGGCATATTAAATTAACAGGTGAAACAGGATGAAACAGATTAGAATATCTAGTGAATGTTCATGATATTCTGCAGACTGATGTGCTATCACCTCTTCAGTAGAGAAAACACATGATCCTGCTGAGCCTTCTTCCTAAGTAAGTGCTGGGATTAAAGGACCATGCCACAACTACCCAAAAGTTGATGCTTCTTAAGTGCCTTTAAAGATGTCATCAGTTGCCGGGTGGTGGCGGCGCATGCCTTTAATCCCAGCACTAGGGAGGCAGAGGCAGGCGGATCTCTGTGAGTTCGAGACCAGCCTGGCCTACAAGAGCTAGTTCCAGGACAGGCTCCAAAGCCACAGAGAAACCCTGTCTTGAAAAACAAAACAAAACAAAAAAAGATGTCATCAGTTGCAGCTTCCCAACCACCACCATGGAAAAGATCCCACATGGGCAGCAGAGACTCCCACAATGCTTTTTCTTCCTAGGTATCTTGTTGAAAATTGAGGAGACTTTTAAAAAATTAATTTCTAAACAACACATTTTAAAATTTGAATATATATTATAGTCAACACTGTACCTTAATTGGACCTGTACTGTGAAGTCACATTTGGTCCCAGAAATATCCCTAAAATAGAATGAGAATAGAAATTATTTTAAAATAAATACATGAAGACATGTTACTCCATTCCTAAATACCAGAAATGTCAACAGTGCTCATACTCGTGTGTGTGTGTGTGTGTGTGTGTGTGTGTGTGTGTGTGTGTCAGAGAGAGGGGAAGAGGGGAAAAGGGGAAGAGGGAGGAAGGGAGGGAGGGAAATACGCTGGAGGCCAAGCTCATTTACTATAGTTGGTCCTGGGCTTACACCAAACTGCAGGTCAGATGGAAGGTGACTTACATGGAACTGCTGATCTGTTGCACCTGTTGTGGAGTCAAGGCAAATGCAAAACAGGTTTCCCGAAAGCGCTGGCTGTTGTCTGATGCTGAAGAAGAAAAAGTTACATTTTAATAAGCTTGAAGTTCATCAGAAGAGAAGACAATAGCCAGAACCATATCCTTAATTAATTGGAGTATATCCTAGAGACCAGACAATAAAAGCACTGAGAATTAACAAATATGCTAGAGATATCAGGAAGATACAGAGAGGCCTAATTCCAGATATCACATTAGAATTAAAATTCAGAGAGTACACAGCAAACACTAACCAAAAGTTGTCTAATTATATGCATATTTTTATAACAGCATACTGATACTACTTTCATTTAAAATGCAATTATATAAACTCATTTAAATATACATAGTTTCTGAAGTAAGAAACAAATGTACCTGCTTTGAGATCTGCACAGGTAAAATTGCATTTAGTCTTTGAAGTAAATGAAAACTTGTATTGTCTCCTGTTAATACTAGACTTGTTTGTTTGTTTTGAGATAGGGTCTTGCCATGATGCTGTGTAGTCAAGATCAGCATCAAACATAATCCTCCTGTGCCTAGAACCTGAATGCTGTGATTATAGGTGTGCACCACCACACCTAGACACAACACATGTTTTGTACAATGTTATATACAGTTTCTCTTACTCTTGTATGAGTTTACTTCTCAAAGAAGGAACAAGGTATAAGAGAAATACAAGAACGAAGAACAAAAAGGATGTGGGTGGGGGCAGGCACTTGACATTGTAGAACAAGGATCCCCCAACTATGCTGAGATCAACAACAGATCCACTGGCTTTCTGAGAGACATTTAGGCACAGAGAAGCAAATATACATAGTGTCTGGGTGTCGAGCACTGAATGACTATTTGTTGAGTAAACAAATAAATTGTAATCATTAAGAAATATCAGGCCTGGGGGTATGGCTCCATTAAGAGGTTACTTGCTAGCAAACTCCAATACCACATAGACTGGGTGTGATGGTACACAACAGTAATCTCAGTACTCAAGAGGAGATGGAGGTTCAGAGGGTCAAGGGTATTCTCAACTACACACTGAGTTTTAAGGTCAGCCTGGGCTACATGAGGTCCTGTCTTTCAGGAGAAAAGTTTAAACCGCACTTTTCCAAGGTAATTTTCTACAACCGAAGAATCACTAGGAGTTATTACCATGGAATTCTTGGCTGTGGGCTAAGACTGCAGAGAAGCTAATTGTTGGCTAATTTCAATCTCTTGCTTAGCCAGGTTTGTTCTCTTGCAAGCAGCACTTAAACCACCTCAATTGCATCATGCTTCATCAAAAAATCTGCACAACCACCACTCTAAGAAAAAGCGATGGAAAAGAGCATGGATCTAAAATTACATCTCAGTGCAGGAGCAGCATCTTTTAAAGGCTAGATTTGCATTTCTACTTTATGTGTGGGGAGAGGCTTTTTCTTAAAGAATTATCACCAAGGAATGGTTGCTAACCAGAAAAAGTTATTGCAATTCTAAGTGACAATTTGGCAATGACCAATATAAGGAGCAGTGTGAAGGAAAGCAAATACTGCCCTCTGTCAGCAACCCAAGATACTAGCTTTCTTTCTTAGAGGATCCTGTATGGAGATTTTTTTTTTTTTTTGCCCAGCAGGCCTGGCCTAATTTAAATCTTTTGCTCTGCTCTAAAACAGTGCTAAAAAAAAATTACCAAAAACAAAAATTTATATTATTCACTAGGCAAAAATTTAGATTCATTTTCAAATATATAACTATTGTGAAGTTTCAGATGTGTACAGATTTAGATAAGATGATTGCTAAAACAACGTGGTTGCTTCTTCCATCCTACAATGATTTAAAATCCGCAATGCAATGGATTCTACCCATGGGTGCCATAAAGCACTGACCTAATCTCATTATTTATAACAGCCATTTTTCAAGTATCAGAAAACACAGACACTTTCTCCCTTCCCATCAGCCATTTCTCTTGACATACCCTAGGCTGTGACACTTGATTAAAAGGCCATTGAGAGTGGTGGCACATGTCTTTGGTACCAAAACTCAGGAGACAAAGGCAGAAGGGTTTGGTGGAGCTATGTGCCAGCCAGGGCTGCACAGTGAGATCCTGCCTTACATAAAGGAAACGCAATATATAAAGGGCTGAATATGGCAATGCACACCTGTAATGCCAGCACTTAGAGGCAGAGGTATGAGATTTCTCCAAGTTCAAGGTCAGCCTGGTTTACATACCAAGTTCTAGGCCAGTTGAAGATACAAGATGAGATACTGTTTCAAACAAAACGAAACAAACAAAACCCCCACAAAACTGTATATATATGTATACCCATATAAATACATACACAGACACATAAATACTGGCATTTTTTTTAAAAAAAAAAAGATAAACTTAAAATTAATTTAAAATGATCATCTAGGGCCAGTAAGATGGCTTAGTGGGTAAAGGTGTTTGTTTTGAGACAGGGTTTCTCTGTAGCTTTGGAGACTGTCCTGGAACTAGCTCCTGTAGACAGGCTGGCCTCGAACTCACAGAGATTCACCTCCCGAGTGCTGGGATTAAAGGCATGCACCACCATGCTGGTAAGCAAGCCTAGTGACCTGAGTTCAAACCCTTGAACCCATATAAGAGAGAAGGAAATTACCAAATCCGCAAAGTAGTCTCCTAATCTTCATACCCACATTATGGCACAAAAACCAATTTGTAATTGACAAATAATTATATTTTTTAAATTAAAAAAATGTAAAGGTTACCTATGAGATGAGGAGGATATGGAATAAGGAGAAAAAAAAAACCTCTGAAGTGAATTCTTGACTTAATTTGATCTCACTTTCACTGTTGTTCATCATTACTCAATGGTAAAGTAAATTATTTTACTCACTGAAACATGTTTTCTGAGACAGAGTCTCTGAAAGTTCCATGTTAAGCTGGCTGATCCATATGCCTGTCTCCCCAGCACTGGGTGACAGTTATGTGAATCACCACATCTAGCTTTTTGACATGGGTGCCAGGGAATCAAACTCAAGACTACATTCTTTTACAGTAAGCATTTTACTGGATGAGCCATGTCCTAAGCCATAATCAATTAATATCAGTCACAGCTGGACAAGAGTGAAAAGGTCCAGTGTGCTACTCCACAGCTGGACAATTACAAAGTAACCCCTGCACATTTTAAAAAGCAGGAATAAGATACTTTTAATGTTTTCATTATAAAAAAGTAATAATTGAGGAACCAGACATGTTTAACTGATTCAAACATTACACAACATATAAACACCACATTCTACTTTTTTGTTGTTGTTGTTTTGTAAATACCTTCTTGTTCATTTAAAAAAATAAAATCATGGTGCCCCATAGTTACTTTGTTGAATATCTCAATTGTCACCGTAGAAATTTTGCATGATGGATGGAGATAGAGCCAGAGACCCACATTCACACCAGAGCAAGGGATCGTGCTACCAAGGTCCAGTGGAAGAGCAGAAGGAAGGAGAAGATGAGCAAGGAAGTCAGGACCAT
>JAQHUG010000010.1:1916387-1944233 GCA_028555095.1 Dicrostonyx torquatus
GGAGGGGGGAGGGCCTTGGGCTTCCCATAGGGCAGGGTATCCTGCCCCATCTTAAGGAAGCAGGGGGAGGGTGGTGGGGTAGTGGAGGAGCGGGAGGGCCGGGAACAAGGGGAGTAAATGTAAATTTTTCTTTTAACAATAAAAAAAAAAATCATGGCCAGGCGGTGGTGGAGCACACCTTTAATCTCAACACTTGGGAGAGGCAGGCAGATCTCTGTGAGTTTGAGGCAGCCTGGTCTACAAGAGCTAGTTCCAGGACAGGCTCCAAAGCTACAGAGAAACCCTGTCTTGAAAAATAACAAAAAAAAAAAACCAAAAAAAAAACAAAACCAAAAACCAAAAAACAAAAACCCATGGGACTGGAGAGACAGCTCAGTGGTTAGAAGTATAACTGTTCTTCATTTCCAGTATCCACATGGAAGCTGACAGCAGTCTCTAACTCCAATTCCAGAGGATCCAATGACCTCTTTTGGTCTTTGAGGGAACTGTAAATATGTGGTACACAGATAAAACATGCAGGCAAAAAGCAAAAATACCCATTCACATAAAATAAAAATTAATGACTCTTAAAAAGAAATTGGGGGCTGGTAAGATTGTCCAGAGGTTAGTAAACACTGGCTGCCTTCCAGAGGGTTTGAGTTCAATTCCCAGTACTCACATGGTGACTCACAACCACCTGTAACTCCAATTCCAGGGGATGTGATACTCTTTTCTGGCTCCCATGGATACCAGGCATATGTGTAGTACACAGACATAAGTATAGGCAAAACATCTAGATACATAGAATAAAAATAAATAAAGCTGTTTTTCAGAAAAGAACTGTTAGACAACTTAGCTGTCATGCAAAAGTACATAAAATATACTTCACAATCTAGAGACTTATGACACTAGGAGATGTAATGTGGCCAGACCATCATTGTATTATTTATCCCTGACCAAAACATCTTTATTCAACGCATAACTAGATAAACATTTACTTAACAAAATTTGGCTGTACTCTGCTTATATCTTTACTAATTATTTTTGGTAAAACACACGGATATTGTACAAACACTAGTCAACATTATTTTCTTCAATTAAGCACAGTGCTGGTTAAATTGTATCTGTTTTACTTTATTAATCAACACACTGAAGACATAAATTATCCAAAATTCATTTTATAAATACTGTTTTCATAAATATTATAGAATATAGATGGGTACTGCACATGCAAGTTTGAGTTTCAAAGAAAACCGGTTCCTCCAGTGTAGCCTTTCCTCCATGAAAGACACGGCTCAGAGTATTCTAGGCAAGACTGTTTTCTTTAAAGGCACCTTTTAGTTTCAATCACATTCTATTTCCTAGTTACTAACTTTAAAATAAGTTTTCTAGAATAGATACATTATATATGCCAAAAACATAAGAAGAAAATGAGACTAAATAGCAGCTTTGATTTTTATTATAAAGAAACCTCAAGAGCAATAAACTCAGTTTTGGGGAATTACATGACTATGTAAAAATTTTGTATTTTAAACACCTCTAAGATTTAAAAATGTAAAAGTTTCTAGGCTTTTCAAAACCAATAGATTCCTCCCAAGAATGAAAATGCAGGGACTAGAGGACAGTTCAGCAGTGAAGAGCATTTACTGCTTTTGCAGAGGACCCAAGCTCAGTTCCCAGCACCTACATGGTGACTCACAACCATCTCTGACTCCAGTTCCAGGGATACAACACCCTCTTTTGATTTCTTTAGGCACCAGGCATGTACACACATACACATACAGGCAGAGAGATAGAGATAGATTGGATTTCTCTAGTTGGCATATTCAATCACAAAAAGAATGAAAGAAAACCAGTATGGATACTACTACATGTGAGCAGTGACTTTTACATTCAAAAAAGAAAAAGAACAATCAGATTACTCCATTTCAAAGACTGTCACTGATACGGCATTCAAAATGAAGCTGCTAGCATTTAGTTTTCTATAAAACAACAAAAATTATAAAATTAAACATAAAGGAAACAGGATTATAAAATGCTCTGGAGCTACCCTGAAAGCCATTTTCATTTGCCTCCCCATCAGCAGTCTGGTCCTTCTAGAGTGTAGGTAAATCCTGCATTACCCATTCAATTGCACAGTATACCCTACCAACTGCCATGGAGAGTAGAGGTAAGCAATGTAATCATACCTCCCTTCTAGCTTACAAACCATTCTTCTAGTCCCCAAAGCTCTTGGGGGCTATTCTACCATAGCAATTTTGCCTGAGTGCCAGATTCAGTGAATGGGGAGGGGGGGGGTTGCCTAGTTGGTAAAGCTAAATGAAGCCAGCTACACACCAACCAGCCATCTGCCCCTTTGGTTCTTCTCTGAACTGCTTTCTAGTAGCTTGTCAGATGTATGAGCTCATCCTCTTACAGTCCTTTAGCATGTGCCTCCATGTACAATTCCCTCCATGGGTATATTACTTCTTTTTATTTACGTAGAGAAAGTTATTAGGAGCTGGGCGGTGGTGGCGTATGCCTTTAATCCCAGGAAACAGAGGCAGGCAGAACTCTGTGAGTTTGAGGCCGGCCTGGTCTATAAGAGCTGGCCCCAGGAAAGGCTCCAAAGCTACAGAGAAACCGTCTAGAAAAAAACAATAAAAAGAATGTGACTGCCAATGAAGACTGACCGAGAAGGCAATGATAATGGCACAGGGACCTATCTCTTCTGCATGTATTGGCTTTTTGGGAACTTATTCTATATGGATGCACACCTTCTTGGACCGGGATGGAGCGGGGAGGGCCTTGGGCTTCCCACAGGGCAGGGTATCCTGCCCCATCTTAAGGAAGCAAGGGGACAGCAGGTGGGGTATTGGGGGAGCGGGAGGGCCTGGGACAAGGGGAGTAAATGTAAATTTTTCTTTTAACAATAAAAAAAGATTATAATTAAAAAGTTTTATGCAACCACTTGTTAGTATAATAAAAAATGTCAAAAGAAATCTAAGCCTGATTGTTAAAAAAAAAGAAAAGAAAGTTATTAAGAAACACAAATATAGAGCTGGAAAGATGGCTGAGTGGTTAAGAACATTTGCTGTTTTCCCAGAGAACCCAAGTTTGGTTCCTAGCACCCTTATCAATCAACTCTCAAAAATGTCTGTGACTCCAGCTCCAGGGTATCTGAGGATCTGACTCCTCTGCCCCTTAAGGTACCTGCACTCACAAGTACATACCCACATTCAGAAACATACAGGTACACATAATTAAAAATAATAAAGGTAAAAAAGTAAAAAAAGAAAAACTGGGTGTAAACAGGCAGTGGTAAAGCAGTGGATGAGAGCACTGGGCATATCTGGTGAATGAAAAGCCAACTTCTAGGAACAATATCAATTAAGAAATGAGATGAAAAGCAGGGGTAGACACAATTTCATAATGAATGAAAAGAAAGTGCTGGCAGAACACATCACTGTGGTATCACTTAGACACATGACAGCAGGAGAGTCTTAAAAGTGGCCAAAAGAAAAAAGGCAAAGGAAAGACATGTTGGGTCAGCAAGTCCACAGGAGTGTTCTAGTGGATTGCAGAAGTTCAGGCCCCTAAACCAGAATGGGCAGGGGTGAGCATTTTAAAGTATAAATAAGTAAGCAAACAAGCAAAAGGAAAACAGCAAAAACATCTGGGATTTCTTAGCTCAGTTAAAAAACTACAAAGACAAACCCAAAGCATATAAAAGGTAGAAGAATTCACCTGCCACCTTATGCTTAAAGAAATTGTAGAGTGTTCGAGACCAGCCTGGTCTACAAGAGCTAGTTCCAGGACAGGCTCCAAAGCCACAGAGAAACCCTGTCTCGAGAAAAAAAAAAAAAGAAAAAGAAAAAAAAAAAGAAATTGTAGAGGAAGTCATTATGCCATGTGGAAATGACACCAGATTGAAATCTAAACGTCCACAAAGGATAAATTCCAGAAAAACAAACAACGGAGAGAAATACAAGGAACAAGTGTGTCTGTAGACCATCATTTTCTAAAACAGCAGCAAATTACAAAGTTTCAAAGCTACTGGGAAGGAGAGCTTACCAACAGTCTGAAGACCAGCAGGACAGGAATGGAAGCAACACTGCTGGAAGCCAGCATGATAGACTGTAATGATCCATGCCTCAGGCTACCTGATGAAGGTAACACATCACATACCCTCTACAGCTAAGAAAGCAGCAAAAGAGATAAAGAATCAATAATCTAGGAAATAGCATGCTTTAAAAAAAAAAAGGAGGTAGAGAGAAGAGCAACAAATAACTAAAGGGACAAGAGGAAAACAAATACTGGATAGCTGATTAAGAACCAACCATATCAGCACTCAGGTGGCAGAGAATAGTCAGACGGATCTCTGTGAGTTCGAGACCAGCATTGTCTATAGAGTTCCAGGACAACTAGCCTACCTAGAAAGACCCTGTCTTGATAGATCTCAGTGAGTTCAAGGTCACCCTGGTCTACAAAATGAGTACCAGGACAGCCAGAGATGTTATGCAGAGAAACCCTGTCTCAAAAACCAAAACCAAACCAAACAAAACAAAACAACATCAAAAAAAACCAAACAACAAAACAAAACCCCAAACAAACAAAAAAAGACAAAACATATCAATAGCATTAAATAATTCAATTAAAGGTCTGATATGATGAAACCAGCAGATATTATCAAACATTGTTTAAAAAGATGAAGTTATAATCTATTCATAAGAATTCATTTCAAATATAAAAACACAAATAAAAGGTTAAGCTGAATGTATTGCCACATGCCTAAAAGTCTGGCCCTCAGTAGGAAGCAGGAGGATTACAAATTCAAGACAATTTTGAGCTATGTGGTAGGACCCTAGCACAAAAAGCAGCTAAAAGCAACCAATTAAAAAGTGCATACTTCTTTAAAACAAACAAACAAACCAACCTACCGGAAATCTTTGTCGGTCATAGACACAATGGAATGTAAACTACACATACTGAGCTCAATCTGACTGCAAAAATAGTACGAAATTGTCACTATACCAATGGACATCTGTAGCTGCAACAAAAGTAGTTCCTGAAGACATTCTGGTGTCTAGATTTGGCATGTCATATAATACTCAGCATTTTCCATTGAAAACAAAAAGCTGGAAAGACATACATCAATGGAAGTGAACAAAAAATCCCAGGAATACGCCCAGTTTCTGACAACATGTCAAGGCTGCTTCCTAAGGGAAGGGGTCTCTTCAACAAGGGGGGATAACTGGACATTCACTGACAATAGAATGGAGCTGGATCATCATCTTACATTGTCTATAAAAATTAATTCAAAATAAGTAGAAAACTAAATTTAAGAGTTAAAGCGAAAACCTAAGAAGAAAACACAGGAACTAATTAATCCTCATAATTTTGAACTTGACAAGATGACACAAAACATGACACAAAAACTCAGGCAAAAGAAAAATAAAGTGAAATTCAATAAAAAAAAAAGTCTACCCTTTTATATGTCAAGCAAAGGAATAAAGACAAGCCACAGAATAAGTGAGACTATTTGTAAACACATACCGGATAAGTGTGGCTATCCAGCGTGTAACATCCTACAGCTGGGCACAACAGCCTATACTACCACATTCCTCAGCAGGCTGAGGTGGAGGAACAGAAAGTCAAGGTCAGTCTGGGCTCCACAACAAGTCTTTGTCACAGAAAACTAAACCAATAAAATCAACAAACTCCTTTAAAAAGACAACCCAATAGAAGGAACTTTGGAGTCGGCTCATTGGTAAAATGCTTGTCATGCACAGATAAGGACCTGAGTTTGATTTCCAGAGCCTATGTTTATTTTAAAAAGAAAGAAAGAAAAGTTAGTGTACAATTCTACTTGTAGGAGATGCCTAAATTAGGCAGATTCTTAGAGACACAAAGTAGATTAGGCGTTACTAAGGTCTAGTGGTGGAGAAACGAATATGGAATGAACTACTTAATAAGGTTACTATTTGGGGAGATCTACTATTGTGCCATATTTGCTAATATCACCAAACTGTACTTAGGTACAGTTTAAAGTACTTAAAATGGCAAAATCAAAGTCAGCACTTAAGAGGCAGGAGAACCACTAATAAACTAGACTTCATAACGATCAAGAATTTGTGTTCTTGGAAGGATCTGTTAAGAGAATAAAAGGAGAAGTCACAGCATAGAAGAAAATATTTTACAAATCCATTGAAGGGCTTTTACCCAGAATGCACACTGAAGGTCACTAACTAAAAAAAAAAAAAAAGTCACTGAGCAAAAGATCTAAAGAGACATTTCAGCAAGGACATGGGTAGCTAAAAATCCACTAAAAAATGCTCAACAGTCGTGGCTGAGAAAATACAAACCAAAATCACTGAGCTAGTACTACATGTCTATTAGAATGTTTAAAATTACAAAGATAACAATAGTGGCTGGCACCAAAATGGCTCAGTGACTAAAGGCACTTGCCACCAAAATAACGACCTGGGCATTTGACATGCATGCATGAAAATATCGCAATGAAGCCCATTATTTAACTTTCTATTTATTCTTATAGTTAACTAACATTCATGCCTAAATGTGCCGGTCTATAACAGCATGTACAGAAAGAAGCCAGACTATTACAGGTTTATGTAATGAATGATTTATTAGTCACAGATTTTAATATACAAATAGATCTTTGTGGTCCTAAATCAAATAGGAAATTACATTAAACTCTGAGGTTTGAAGCTAAATCACCATTGTGTTTTGAGTAACTGTCATCAATTCTGAAGGTTCTTAAAGTACTACAATGCACAGTAATTTGAAACTTTGCTAAGATAGGAGTTTACATACTGGCTATTTGGGATATAGGACAAGTGTCCCTCAGTCAGGGCAACAGTCACTCAGCATGATCTGAAATGTTAGAAACTTGCTCTCAGCTTTCAAGTGCAAACAGAAATCATGTAAATTCCCAAAGCATTTTCTGTGACATTGTGGGTAAAGATGAACCATTCTGGCTCGTGCATCTGTAAGGACTGACAATGCTTGTGAGGAGCACTTATGACACTTAGGGGAGATGACTTTTAAATACTCTACCTTTGCAAGCGTAAGCTGCCAAAGTTCCCTCTCTAGGAAAGACAAACACAGCCTAGATATACACAGAGAAAGGGGTTTTAGAAAGTTCACCTTTTAAAGTTTTTTGCAAATTATTCCACAGAGATGAACTAAATCAGAAAGAAAGAGGAACCACATTGTATACACAAACTCAGAACACAGGAAGGCAAATCCTAGGCATATAAAAGCAAGGCTGTGAGGTCAGATACAGAAACACAGAGCTCAGCTAATAGTGGTACTTTCACTATTCTACCTTACAACAGAAAGAAAATCTAAAAGCAGTTATCTTTTTTTTTTAATTGTTAAAAGAAAAATTTACATTTACTCCCCTTGTTCCCGGCCCTCCCGCTCCCCACCTACCCCACGACCTTCCCCCTGCTTCCTTAAGATGGGGCAGGATACCCTGCCCTATGGGAAGCCCAAGGCCCTCCCCCCTCCATCTCGGTCTAGGAAGATGTGCATCCATATAGAATAAGTTCCCAAAAAGCCAATACATGCAGAAGAGATAGGTCCCAGTGCCATTATCATTGGCTTCTCAGTCAGTCCCCACTGGCAGTCACATTCGTAGGGTCCAGTTAGGTCATATGCTCATTCAGTCTTGGTCCAGCTGGATTCGATGAGCTCCCAATAGATCGAGCACACTGTCTCTGTTGGTGGGCCAGTCCCTCACGGTCCTGACTTCCTTGCTCATCTTCTCCCTCCTTCTGCTCTTCCACTGGACCTTGGTAGCTCAGTCCCTTGTTCGGATGTGAATGTGGGTCTCTGGCTCTATCTCCATCCATCATGCGAAATTTCTTTGTCTGACGATCTTGTTTGCTTCCGACTTCCAGGAAAATCTATAAATGTTTTTCTTTGGGTTCACCTTGCTATTTGGCTTCTGCAGACTTGTGAGCTATAAGCTTAATGTCCTTTGTTAATGGCTAAGGTCCACTAATGAGTGAGTACATACCATACTCATCTTTTTGGGTTTGGGATATCTCACTAAGGATAGAGTTTTCTATTTCCATCCATTTGCATGCAAAATTCAAGATGTCATTGTTTTTTTCCGCTGAGTAGTATTCTAATGTGTATATATTCCACACTTTCTTGATCCATTCTTCCATTGAGGGGCATCTAGGTTGTTTCCAGGTTCTGGCTATTACAAATAATGCTAAAAGCAGTCATCTTTCAGTTACAGAATACTTCTTGTTGTCTTGGGGGAAGTGAAAACTAAAACACCTATCTCTAAATGTCAACCTCTTGGTCTTTAGTGAACTCTGGTTACAGTCCCAAATTTGATAACTATGTAATATTCAAAAACATAACTGTAATGATATAGTTTCATCAGGCTTTCAACTATCTCTAAAACAAAAATTACAGGCTGGGTGTAGTGGTGCACGCCTATAATTTTCAGTCAAGAGACTGAGTCAGGAGAATTTATCAAATGGTCATGGTCTGCATGTGTTAGGATTAAACAGCAAGACTATCTCTAAAAACAGCAGTGGAAGGTGACAGGAAAGTGTTTCCTCCAACAGAAAACATATACTGACTCATCAAATTTCCAATGTTCTGACCAACTGCTTCTTGGCCTCAACTCATTATGTAGTATCAAGGGTGCGTAACACCAACCCTGGTTTATGCAGTCCTGGTATTGAACTGAGGGCTTCATGTAAGCCGGTCAAGTACTCTTAACTGGGTCACACTCCCAGCACTACTTTTATCGTTAAAATGATGATTTTCTAGAAACAATATTTAATGACATGAGAACAGAGCCACAACTATCACATGAGGGCTAGGAAGACTGTTCAGCTATTACAAGCATTGGCTGCTCTTGCAGAGGACCTGGGTTAGGTTACTAGAACCCACATGGAGGCTCACAACTACCTGAAACTCCAGTTCCAAGGGATCTGATGCCCTCTTCTGACCTCCACAGGCATGCACATAGTGCACAGACATACATACAGGCAAAATAGTCATACACATAAAATAACCAATATAAATAAAAGTTAAATTATTGAGTTTAAAAAGTTAAGTGAAAAAGGGCCCAAAACATCCAATATAAATTGTAAGCAAATATAAAGTATTGCATTGAAAGATCAAAGCAAACACCAAAATCATATTTCTTTGCAATTTCTATTTTAGCTTCATGTTGAATATGACTGCATGTTGAATATGATTGCACCTATGATTCTATGTGCCTAATGCAAAACTAATGTATTACTCTTTGTATATATTATCAGTAAAGTTTTGGCATCCTACTGCTAACACTATGAAATGTCATAAGTATTTGAGAATAAAACCATTTCAATTCTTGGGGGCACAAAAGTTCCCTATTTCCTCCTCTCTCACAGAACTCAGTAATAAAACAGGATGTGCCTGCACCATGTGACACCACTAGACTGATGCTGTACACAAGGCATCAGCTTCACTCACACATGCCCTCACTGAAGGTTCCTGTCAACACACCTCAGCTGGCTTACATTTTTCATCATTTTTCCTTCAGAGCACAATTCTGCCTGCTCTATTTATTTTCTGACATTATTTCTCAGATTAGCACCAAGAGTTAGTAGCTGGCCTTCAAAAGGATGCACTGAATGGACTCTACAGACTCTGAGGCAGCTCTGGAACAAAAACATATGAGAAGATTTTTATCTCACCCATGTACTTTCTTCACAGCTGGCTATCAAGCTGAACTGGGTAGCTAGGAACCAAGCTAGAGAATAAATTTTAAAGAAAGCAGAAAAAGGAAATAAACTGCAATTGAGTGTTCATTCTCTCTCTTCTAAAGAAAGTACTTTTTGTTGTTAATACAAGCCATGGAAAAGCAAAGAACACTGTGGTGGTAGCAAATCAGCATGCAGAAGGAATATGAGATCAATTCAAGGTTATCCTCAGTGACAGCAAATTTGAGACATCCTGAGCTACACTGGACCCTGTCTCAAAATAAACAAATTTCTCCAAGGTTGGTGGGAAGACTCACAGGTAAAAATACTTGTAGCCTGAGTTCCACCAACTTCAGAAGGCTGTCTTCTGACCTCCGCACACTCAGTGTCACACCTGCACTCCCATATACACCACATACAAATAATAAAATTATAAAATTCCAGGTATGTACATGTGTAAAGCTTTCATACACATTGCCAAACTGCTACCAGAAATACACTGGTGTTATGGACTGGAGCAATGGCTCAGTAGTTAAGAACAATGGTTGCTCTTCCAGAGGACCCAGGTTCAATGTCCAGGACACATACATGGTGGCTCACAAGTCCTAGGAAGCCCAATGCCTTCTTCTGGCCTTTGGGAATATAGGATGCACCAGGACATAAATGCAGGTAGAGACACTGATTAACATAAAAAAAGAAGAAATCTTTTAAATTAAAAAAAAGAAATACACTGATTTTAGCTGGGCATAAAAGCACAGGCCTAAAATTTGAACACTTGGGAGGTAGAAACAGGACAACCTTAAGTTTGAAGCCAGCCTGTGCAACATAGAAACCTTGTTTAAAAATCAAAACAAAACAAAAACTTAGGGTTATGGTGGCACACTCCATTAATCTCAGGACTCCAGAGGCAGAGACAGAGGGATCTCTATGAGTTACAGGCCAGTGTGTTTTACATGGTGCATCCCTTTTCACTGACATAAACAAAGGATACCCAAGAACTCTTCATTTCTTTCTGACACTAAAGAGAAAAAGGAAATTATTTCTGTCTTACCACTACACCAACCATCCCACTGGGCTGAGGAGGTCATTTATTTTGATTCTGAAAAACTTGGAATCACTTGCTGTTTTTTGATATTACAATGGTCATTAGTGACCATGGTAACAGCAGTTTCTATGGCATGTAGTAGGAGAAAACCTATTTGGACTGGATTCAAGACAGAAAGAGAATAAATCAGAAAAAACCGAATTAAGATATACTTCTGGTAAGTGATTTTTTGGGGGGGCGGAGGGGTGGAAGAAGAGAAAAAAATAGAGAGGGTGGCTAGAGGGAAATTAGAAGAAAAATAACTTTTTTATTTAAAAATTATTATTTATGTGTATGGGTGCTTTGTCTGCATGTCTGTCTGTGTAACATGCATCCAGTGCTTGTCAAGGCAAGAGGAGGATGTCAGATCACCTGGAACTATAGTTACAGTTTCAAGGTGCCCTTGTAGGTGCTGGGAATTGAACCAGGGTCATCTCGAAGAGCAGTCAAGTGCTCTTAACATTAATCAAGTTCTCCAGTCCAAGTTTGTTTTCTTATACACACACACACACACACACACACACACATATGATAAAAGGTTATGCTAGATACTGGGATGCGTCAATAACAAGTAAAAAGACCAAAACCACTGACCCACATGGTCACATGTAGCCCACCTGCTCTCAAATTCCCTGCATAGTAAATGTCTTTAAACTGATGATCTTCCTCCTGCTACTCTCCAAGTGTTGGAACTACAGGTGAGAGTCATCATGCCTACTGTCTAATAATTTTCTGCTATTATTAGTATAATAATGTAGTAGCTGGGGAATAAAGAAATGACTCAGTGGTTAAGAGCATTTTCTTGTTATTATATTCTTACCAAAAACATGGACTTTGATTATCAGAACCCACATAACAGCTCACAACTACCTGTAACTTCACTTCCAGGGGATCAGAGAATTCCTTCTTCTGGCTTCTGCAAGAAGCACACACACACGGTGCACATTTATACAAGGAAGCAAACACTCATACACATAAAAACCAACTTTTTAAAAAAGCTTTAAGAGCAAGAATACAGGACCTGGAAAGATGGTACAGTAGTTAAGAGCACTGACTGTTCTTCCAGAGAACCTGGGTTCAATTCCCAGCACCACATGGCAGCTTACAACTGTATTAAACTCCAGTCCCAGAGGATCTGACATCCTCTGCTGGCCTCTGTGGGTACTCCATGCACATGGTGCATAGACATATATGCAAGCAAAACAACCACACATACTAAAATAAAAATTTAAAGCAAGAATACAGCAGTTGGCTGGGCCTGGTGTGCGTCATTGCGAAGCTGCAGTCCCAGCACTTAAGAAGCAGAGATAGGAAGACTACCTCAAATGTGCTCAACTATAAAGTGAGTTCAGACTAGTTGGAGTTGCAAAGATAGACCCTGTATTAAACAAAGCAAAAGAAAACAAAACACACACTTTTTTTTTTTAAGTTAGAAAAGTAGACAGGAAGAAGGGCTTGGGATTACATGCCAGTAGTAGAGCCACCTGCTCACCAAGAAAGAACCCAAGAAGCTGTGTGTTCATCCCAGTAACTCAGAAATTAATGCTGCATTTTTACTTGTTTTTAGTCATTTATTTTGTGATATGAGGCACTGAATCTAGGGCTTCAAGCTTGCTAAGTGGGATGGTTTGGAAGAAAATGGCCCCATAGGCTCACTGGGAATGGCACTAGTAGGAGGTGTGGCTTTGTTGGAGAAGGTGTGGCATTGTTGGAAGAAGTGTGTCACTGTGGGCAGGCTTTGAGATTTCAGATGCTCAAGCCAGGCCCAGAATGACATTTTCTTCCTGCTGCCTGCCGATCTGGATGTAGAACTCTCACCTCCTTCTCTACACTACATCTGCTTTTGTGCTGCCATGCTTTCTACCATGATGACAGACTAAACTGCTGAATTGTAAGCCACCTCCAATAATGTTTTAATTTTTTTGAGAGTTGCCGTGGTCATGGTATTTCTTCCTAACAAGAGAACACTGACTAAAACACTAAGACAGTGTTTTACCACAGAGCTATATGGCCAGCCCTCTTTTCTATTTTATTTTGAGCCAGGGTCTTGCAAAGGCTAGTCTGAACTTGTATTCTTCTAGTCTCAGTCTCCTGAACTTCTGGTATTACAGGTGTATGCCACATCTGGTTTAGGCTTATTGCTGCTTTCCTTAAACATGTTTCTCTAGTTAAGAACATTTTTTTTTTTTTGCCATCACCATCTCCTTGTTATAAATGTTCACCATCTTTCTTTCATCGTGTGACTGTTAGTTGGACAACTTCATTTAGATATAATTTAACAGGCGTTTTTTCAACACCATTCCACATGGGCCAGTAAGGTGGTTCATGAGTAAAGGTGCTTGTTGAGTAATCTTAGCAACCTGAGCTTGATCCCTGGAACCCACGTAAAAGCATAGCTGGTCTCTGTCCTGCCAGAAGAAGCAGGATGGAGAAGGAAGCATGGCTTCTTTCCTGGTCCTTCTCCAGTGAGAAGATCTCAAGGTCTTGCACCATCCACTTGAGAGTTTTACACCTCATAGTTCCAGCCATCATCCAGCTTCATCTGTGTTCACAGCAGGAATAGTCTTCCCTAATGCTGGAGGGGAGCTTAACCTGCTGTATCTATTTAAATATAGACCACAACGGTAACTGATAGACAGTCCTGGAAATTTCCAACAGCTGGGCCGATACATCGAGTTTGAAATTTGACCCACCACACACTATAGATAAGATGATTATTTTCTATTTTATAGGTAATAACAGAAAGAAAGTGGGAGGCATTCTTAGCACTAACAAGGGGTCTATCTGCAGGCCTGGGGAGAATGTCAGTAAGAAAATGAGGACACTAATGCTAAGGAGGAGGCAGCAGGAAGCAGGAGATGCCCAAAAAAGTAAACCTGAAAGACACCCCCCCAAAAAAAACCCACCTGTTTTCTGAAATTTGGCCTGAGTCAGATTTGCACCTAAGTAAGAGAAATTTTTCTTCTATTTCACCTTTCTGAAACCACAAAGCCTACCATTCAGAATACCACAAGGGCACAGAAATGACATTAAGCCATCACTTTTTGCCTTGATGAGAAGGTGTAGATGAATAGTAGCCTTGTCTCTCATGTGTGCAATTATATATGTAAATATAATAAATATAATATCCCCATTTTATCCTTTTCCCCAACAGAGTGTCTTTTGCACTGACATTTACAGGTGCATGTACACATAAGCTCAAGTGTGAAGGGGAAGGAGCAATCTCTGCCAGCTGAGTCCATACCTATAGGTGCATTTCACCACCACAGGCACTTTCATGGGAACAATCAATTTTACAATTTTACAATAATCAGTTTAAGAGCTAAACTCAAGGGACAATGTTTTGTTTTTTGTTTTTTCAAGACATGGTATCTCTTTGTAGCCTTGGCTATCCTGGAACTCCCTATGTAAACCAGGCTGGCCTTGAACTCACAGAGATCTGATTGCCTATGCCTCCTGAGTGCTGGGATTAAAGCCATCTACAATCACTGACCAGTATAGTAAGAGGTGCGGGCTGTGTTCCCAGCACCTGAGAGGAGCGCCGGTCCTTTTGTTCTGACCCGCCCGGCTCCCGGCCGCCAGGCTAGCTTACATTAGAAATAACCACACGGAAATTGTATTAATTTAATAACTGCCTGACCCATTATCACTAGCCTCTTGTTGGCTAACTCTTACAGCTGATCCAGCCCATTTCTAATAGTCTGTGTGTCACCACGAGGTAGTGGTCTTACCGGGAATCATTCAGCATGTCTGACCCTGGAAGCTTCATGGCAGCAGCTCTCTGAGCCTTCCCTATCCCAGAATTCCGTTCTGTCCTCCCTGCCTATCTAAGATTTTGCCCTATCAAAAGGCCGAGGCAGTTTTTTTATTCAACCAATGAAAGCACAGAAATACAGAAGGACCTTTCTACACCAGACCAGCTCAAGAGATGACTTTTATTTAAAAGAAATCTACTGTTTAAGAATCAAAAGGGGCCGGGCAGTGGTGACGCACGCCTTTAATCCCAGCACTTGGGAGGCAGAGGCAGGTGGATCTCTGTGAGTTCGAGACCAGCCTGTTCTACAAGAGCTAGTTCCAGGACAGGCTCCAAAGCCACAGAGAAAACCTGTCTTGAAAAACCAAAAAAAAAAAAAAAGAATCAAAAGGGAAGGGTTTACCTCCTTATTCTACAGAGCAGGCCTGAGTTATACATTAAGAACCTAGCAAAGCACAGTTGTCAAAACGGGACTTTCTTTGCACAGGCTGAGCTGGATACATTTCAGTGGTTATGTTAAAATCAGAATTGGGGAAAATCTTAAACCAGGAGTGAAAAAAAAAGGCCAAGTGCTGGATGTGCTACCATGGGTGGCCACAAAGCAGCCAAAGCCCCAGTTTATGCTCTAGAAGCTCTGAGCTAAACGAATGTCTTCTCTAAACACTCTCCTGTCTTCTACACCTAGAACACAAAGTGAGAAATTACCTGAGATATAATTATATATGAATCTGAATAACTTTGAGTTGCAAAATGCTTACATTGCTCTTTGTCTGTCTGTCTATCCCTCTGTAAGGCTAAAAGAACTAAGGCACAAATACACAGATGACAATATAAACAATGCAAGGCCATACATGTTAGCAAACACATCCCATGGCAGTACAGAGGAGGCTAAGGAAGGATCAATAGCTTGAGGCTAATTGATGTTATCTGATAAAACTCTCTCAAAAATAAAACAAACAAACAAAAAGAACTATTATGTAGTTTCAAAGTCCTAGAAAAATCAAAGAGAAGCAAAGAAAGAATAATTCATGTCACAGAGACCAGGGGAAAAAATCCCAAATGACAAAAAAGAACAAATGAAGACTGAATAAAAAAGTGGATTATGTTTTAAAACCAAACTTTCACAGAGGTTACAATGTGCTATTTTTATAAACAAATGTGCCACTCTGTCCACTGGAATGGTTCCATTCAAAAAGACATATAAGCCAGGGGAACCTCTAATTTCAAAGCCAACCTACTCTACAAAGCTAGTTCCAGAACCACCAGGGGCTACACAGAGAAACCTTATCTTGGAAAACAATAACAACCACCACCACCACCACAACAACAACAACAAAAGACACAATAACAAGTGTTGGCGAGGATACAAGAAAATGTGAACATGCATACAGTATTGGTGGGAATGTAAAATGGTACAGCTACTTTGGAAAACAGTCTGGCAGTTCTTCAAGGGTCATTCAGAGTTACCATATAAAGCAGTAGTTCTACTCCTAGGAACATACAGAAGGGAACTGAAAATGCATATGTCCTGGATTGAATGAGAACGACCTCCATAATCTCAAATACTTGAGTGTTTGGGTTCCAGTTGGTGGAACTGTTTGGGAAGGACTGGGAGGTATGGCTTTGTATGAGGAGGTATATCGTTTGGGGGTGGGTTTTGAGGTTTCAAAAGCCCACACCATTCCCAGTTAGCTCTATCTCTGACTCATGCTTGTGGAGCAAAATGTATGCCTGCAGCTATTGCTTCAGTGCCATGCCTGCTTGCTTGCTGCTATGCTCCCTGCCATGATGGTTATAAACACTAACCTGAAACAATAAGCCCCAATAAACCATTTTTTTCTTAAGTTGCCTTGGTCATGGTATCTATCACAGCAATATAAAATTAACAAAGACAACATCCATGCTAAAAATTGTACATGAATATTCATATTAGCTAAAATACAAGGGAATATGTACATACAAGGAAATATATAACCATAAGAAAAAAATGAAATTCTAATATACATATACAAAAAACTAAAAGCAAGAACCAAAAATGACAGCACATGCTTGTGATCCCAGGAAGTTGAAGTAGGAGGACCCTAAGTTCAGAGCCAGCCTGGCTAGAAAGCAAGACTCTGTTAAACAACAACAACAAATACTTAAAGATAGAGAAACTTCAAGATGGCTCAGCAGGTAAATGTGGTTGTTGAGGATGGTAGTTTGAATGAGAAAGGCCTCCACAGATTCATAGGCTTGATCACTTGGTCCCCAGTTAGTAAAACTACTTGGGAATGATTAGGAGGTATAGCATTGCTGGAGGAGGTGTATCACTGGGGGTGGGGTTTGAGGTCTCAAAAGTCTAAGCCAAGCCCAAGAGCTCTCTATTCATACCTGCAACTTGTGGGATCATGTGTGAGCTCTCAGCAACAGCTCCACCATGTCTGCCTGCCTACTACCATGCTTCCCGCCATGATGCTCACAGACTAACCCTCTGAAACTACAAGCAAGCTCCCAATAAAATGCTTTCTATACTAAGTTACTTTGGTCATAGTGTTTCATTGTAATAACAGTAACCTTAACTAAGACCAGAGTATGAACTAGAGCCCACAGGAGGAGGAGAAAATCAACTGAAAGCTGACTATTGAAAGATGTCCTGTGATCTCTCTACATATAAACATGATCTGCCTGCCTATGCCTCCCTAGTGCTGGGTTTAAAGGCATGTGTCTCTGTGCTCTGCTGTGCCTAAATTCCTTAGTTTTAAAATTCGGGGGGGGGGGAACAATCCAATTTGAAAGATAAATATCTAACAATCAGTTTATAAGAGAAAGAAACAACAATTACCTAAAACACATAAACAACTCCACGTTTATGATGACCCATTCAGGTTAAAGCTAAAGGATTATAGATTTGTAGCTATTAATTAGAAATGTGCAACAAGTTTTATATTAGATGACATAACTAAAAGCCTACGAGAAAAACTGTGACATAATGAGGGGATTAAACATTCACACAAACCTTTCTCTGGGAGGAGAATTAGACAATTCTACCAAAAATTTTAATATATATATATCCTATTTATAGGAATAGTCTTATAAAAGTATTGGCTATGTTTAGATATGTACATAGAAGTACATAGCACAGAACAGTCTATGTAGCACTGTCTTGAACAGCAAGAAACGAAAAGTCTCCCCTCCCCCCCAAAAAACCTGGAGAAATTCTCAACCCAGTCACTCCTTTGTGAAGTAGTCACTAAAAAGAATGAGACAAGCATTTTTCTATGCAGGAACTGTCTCTGGGAAGATGCCTACAGAACAGTATCACAGCCGGTGGCGATAAGGGTGAGAGAACCTTCCTTCTTTTAAAACCCTTCCAGATTTTGGAGGGTCAAATTAGAAGAGAAGAATGGCATATGTGTATGAAAATGCCGTAACATAAACTAGGACATTTTTAAAGGTCAGCATTTGTACCAAATGAGTACATTATCAATTTTTTTTTTAGTTAAAAGTTGCATGTAATGATTCCATGTTAATGAAGATATATACAAGTAAATCAGTGAAGGTCAGCTGTTAGAGCAATCACTCCTATAGTCCCAATGTTAAGACCAGCCTCAGATACGTCACAGGTCTAACTGTTTGTAAGAAATACTGTCTAAAAAAAAAAAAACTATAACGAGTTGGGCAATGCTGCCGGGTGGTAGTGGTGCACACCTTTAATCCCAGCACATTGGAGGCAGAGGCAGGAGGATCTCTGTGAGTTCGAGGCCATCCTGGTCTACAGAGCAAGTTCTATTATAGGCTCCAAAGCTACACAGAGAAATCCTGTCTCAACCCTCACTCCCCTGGGAAAAAAAAACCCACAACACAACTCAAATAGATTAGTGGAAAAGAATAAATTCTAAGTCAGATATGAGGGAACACTCCTGTAATCCTAGCACTCACAAAGATGAGGAAGGAGGCTCAAAAGTTCAAAGCTGCCCTTGGCTACATCATGAAATAATGTTACCAAACTCAAGTGACTTATGCTTAATATCTCAGTATTCAGAGGGGGATAGGATAGGACTGCCATGAGCTGGAGGCCAGCTTAGACTCATAAGTAAGTTCCAGGCTAACCTGGGCTAAAAAGCCAAAATCAATCCACCAACCAGGATGTCTTCATAAGAAATAAGAAGGTACATACTTCAAATTTAATAAACCATGAGAAGGATTTTATACCAATAATTGAGAGCTCCCCCCATCAGAAATGCAAAAGTAGTTCAGTATTACGAATATAGAAAGCCAAGAACGTGTCAAGACACATAATTAGCATGCAAAAATTAGTGCTGGCATCAGAGAAAGACATCATCTCAAACAAAACCAAATTATACAACAAAATAATTAGTTTTTAGGAGCTGAGAGAAGTACTGTGAGTAACTGATTACTTCAGGGTCTTTGAGAACAATGAAAAATTCTGGAATTGATATGGCAATGAGAGCTCACTCACCCTCTTGTTCTGATTCAAGAAATGGCCTCTGCCACATCTTTGTGCCACTATCCTGTCGACCTCACCATGAGTACTCTCAAACTTAACCAAAGGAAGTCTTCCTGCCTTTATATTCCTCCATCATTTGTCACAGCAACAGAAAATTGGTACCAGGGAAGGGAAGTCACACTGTCATCAAAACTTCATTATCTGGTTCTTAAGGAGTTGGAACTGGTTTCTGGAGGAGTTTGGAAGTCTGGAGATGATAGTCTGAGAATACCTTATAAGAAGCTTATTGGGTGATTCTGGTGGGTGTTCAGAGATCAGAACTCTAACTCTAGGAAGGCCAGGCTCTTCAACGTTCACACAGGAGTCATCTGTGTTACAGTGCAGCAAAGAAGCCACCTCCAGTTCTGCTTGCTCTAAGCCTTTGCAGAAGGCTAGGTTTAAAGGTAACTGAGCTGACAGAAAATGTCAGACCGTATCAGATTATTGCTGACTGTATTCAGTCACACTTGCAGTGAGAATGCTAGCAGAAAACAAGAAGAAAAAAAAAAGTTTTGAGAAACTTTTGTTGTGAAACAGTTGCCCAAATAAGGAAGGAGTGTAAAGTTGGAGCCGAGAAAAGCATGGTTGCTGAAAGAAAAGAAAAGAAAAGAAAAGAAAAGAAAAGAAAAGAAAAGAAAAAAAGGCAGGCAAGTACTTTGTGAAAAGAAACTAGAAAGGATACCTTTGCTCAGGCACCATCCACCAAACCCCATCCTGGAATGCTCGAGCATATAATGGTCTTAACACATTTCAAAGATTTTATTTAAAGAAGAGTTCTAGATACACTGCACGAAGTGTTCGCAGCCATCTAGACACCCAGAAACAGAATGATCCAAAAGGCTCAGCCACCAATGGAATTAGTGGCAGAACCTGGCTAGTTTTGTGAGCTACAGGGTCATGAGGACTACCACCCAGATTGTAAAAGAAGGTCTAGGGTTAGGATAGTGCAGCAACCCCTGCAGCAACAGTGCATGAAGCTGTGAGAACCAAAACAAATGGAAACCCCAGGAAGTTAGAGGTGTCAGGAACACGAAAAGACCAAGAAAGCTGCAAGCAGCAAGTACAGCCAGTCCAAAACAATGAGCAAGATAGATGGGATTTCAAATCTCATTACTGACTTACTTAAAATGTTATGTTTTACGTTTTTTAAATTAAAAAAAGCCTTTTTTTTTATTTCAAAAAGCTGGGATGAGAAAATTGGCAGCCATGCCCCAAAATTGCTCATTTTGAAGATTTTGTTTAACTGATTTTTTTTTACACCCTCTCTCACAGTTAATCTATCAGCTCTTTCCATTGGCTTTACTTTGATTACTTTCTTACCCCTGAAGACATGAGCTATGGCCCAGCAGTTAAAAATACTGGCTGCTATTCTAAAGAACCAAGGTTTGATTCTCAGCATATACACAGTAACATACAACAGTCTGTAATTCCAGTTCCAGGGGGATCTGGTGCCCTCTTCTCACCTCCATGGAAACCAACAACACACATGATGAACAAACATACATGCAGGCAAAACACTATACTCATAAAAATAAATAATCTTTTAAAAGCTGTTTTTCTGGGGCTGGAGAAATGCAGTGGTTTAGAGCGTTTGCTGCTCTTGCAGAGGACCCAGGTTCAGAATCCATGTGGTGGCTCAAAACCCTTGGTAACCCTACATCCAGAAGACCCAAAAGCCTCTCTCTGGGCACAAATGTGGCGCATATGTGTATGTGTGTAAAAATAAATGAATCTTTAAAAAAAGTTTTTCCTATTTGATAGTCACCTTTATACTTCAACTTTAAAATCTCAAATAGGGAGTTATGAGGGGGGGTCTGGGGAAAGCTAGAGGTGAGTACGGGTGAACATGCATATATACATGCATCATAGAAAAATATTTTTAAACCTTATGAATAAATGATTATGTAACCAGATTTATCCATCATTTCCTTTTAAGTTTTCTTAAAATGTGGCCATAGGCTACTAACTGTACACTGAACATTGTATAGAGAGAAGCTCAAAAGCACAAGGAAGTGTTTACATTAAACAAAAATAATTTCTTCTTTATGTAATAATAAAATATATCAATTAAGAATTATTTGCATTTGTATATGTGTATGTGTATGCACACGTGTGTGAGCACACACGCACCTGTAAGTGTATAAAAATAGGAGGCAGGAAGATAACTTGTAGGACTCTGTTTTCTACCACATTGGGGACTGAACTCAACCTGTCAGAATTGGCAGCAAGCACCATCAGTACCCAAATTTTAAAATCAAACAAAAATTTAAAATATAAAATTCTCATTTAAAAACATGGTAATCATGGGACAAGAAGGAGGCTGTCCTTTCTGCCCCCAATATTAAACACACTGAGCGCCTCAGACAACTATATATAGTCCAGGAGAGAGCTTGACTTGGGCAGTATGTTTTCTTCAAGCACCTATATGTGGATCCCACCATACTGAGAATACTTGGGTAACTAAATCCCATTTCTAGCCATTTTCTTTCTTCTCTTCTAACAGTATTTACAGAGAATCCCAACAGTTTTAAATGGAGATGAGTTATTCAAATTCTTTTTTCTGTTGTTTAGTTATTTTTATTTTTGGGCATTATTCCTGGCTAAATTTGCTAAAAATAAAAATGTAAATCAAGTTTTAGTTGTACTGAAGAAGGCAACAGGAAGATGCAAAGGAAACTAGATGCTAAATGTACTACTTTAGACAAGATACTTTACAATGTGCTTATTGACTGATTCCTTTTTTATTTTTGTTTGTTTAATAAACCAGAATATGAACGTAGCCGAGGCTGATTTGAATTCACTACATGAAACTTGATTCTCTCCCACTTCTACTAGAATTATAACTTTTCACCACCATGTGCATCATAAAGCTGTGAAAGCTGTGTGTGTGTGTGTGTGTGTGTGTGTGTTCAAACACGCATTTTATGTATATGGGTGTTTTGGAAACATGTATGTTTGTGCATACCTGGTGCCTGTGAGGGCTGGAACAGAGTGATCTCCAGGGTCTGGAGTTAAAGATAGCTGTGAGCTGCTATATAGGTACTGGAATCAAACCCCAGTACTCTGAAAGCAGTCAGTGTTCTTAACTGCTGAGTCAGCTCCCAGCCCAGATCTCTCAATTGTAACAGGTTCTATTTCATATTTACAACTATATAATTGAGTTCTTTACTGATTCTGTCAAAATTCCTTTCAAGGCAGGAAAGTCTAATACAGTTCCCAAGATTACAAATACTCAGACATCATTCACTAAAGCACATGGAATGCCTCAGTTAAAGGCTTCGGGACAACTGTGTAAAGACTATGAAACTAGAATCAGCAGATAAAAGATTATCAACAAAGCATAGGGGTGCAAGGTAAACCTTAAAGTTTTGTTCCGAAGATAAAGCCAGTGCTGTCAAAATAGACAGCAAAGTGAGGAAGTGAGGAAGCCCACCCACAGAAATCCAAGGCTCTCCACCCCATGCCCAAGTTCCCAGTACACAGGAGCACAGCTTGTGCCCACTTCTTAAGAGTACTCGCAAACCCCTGAAAGCCCTTCCATCACTGCTCAGGGCCTGCATCCATGAGTACACTGGTACACTGCCCCATTCCAGGCACCAGCTATTAGGCATGTGGAAAAAGGAAAACTAGATTATTCAAAATGAGAAGAAAATTGTAAAATATAATCTGCTGTTAGCAGTCGTTGGCAGAAAACACCAGTAACTGATGTCATAAAATACAGCAGGAGCATCACCTGTGTGGCACAAACCTCAACAGGATGAATGATTCATCTTAGCTCCTGAGTAGAGGGAAAGAATTTGTTGCCTTTGTTTCCCTAAAGCAAAACCTAAGTGTACATGAATGTATGCTTTTATACACACAACCTACATAAAATTGTGGGGGTTTTTTGTTTGTTTGTTTTTACTTTTTTTTTTCCCAAGACAGAGCTTCTTTGTGTAGCTCTGGCTGTCCCAGAACTCACTCTGCAGACCAGGCTGGCCTCTGCTTCCCAGGTGCTGGGATTAAAGTTGTATGCCATCACTGACTGGCTAAGATTTTTTTATTAAGTTTTTTTTTAATGACTCATGTATCTTCAAAAGTCTGAAACTTGCAAATATCTGTATGAAAATACAACCTTTAAAAGGGAGAGGGCTGGGGCTGGAGAGATGGCTCAGTGGTTAAGAGCTTTGCCTCCTCTTCCAAAGGTCCTGAGTTCAATTCCCAGCAACCACAAGTGCTCACAACCATCTGTAATGAGATTTGGTGCCCTCTTCTGGCCTGCAGGGATACATGCAGACAGAACACTGAACACATAATAAATAAATAAATCTTAAAAAAAGGGAGGAGGGAGGGATGCTGCACTACAGGTTTAATCCCATGACATCTGCCTTCCTTACATGCATAGGGCCCTGAGCTCAATTCCACAGAGTGGGGGAAAAATAAAGAAAAGGGGCTACTTTGGGTTATTAGCAAGAAACACAGGTCACTTGACATACACCTGTGATTTACAGTACTTACAAGGCAGAAGCAGGAGCTGAGTTTCAAGTCTCCTTATGCAGTCATAAGGAGATTATCTGATTCATTCCAGTAATAAGCTGGATGCTTTTATGTAGTGTTCGTGAAGGTCTAGGATTACAACACATATCACAACATCCAGACTGAGTATTTGGGGGCGGGGGATCAAGACAGGGTTTCTCTGTGTAACTGCTCTGGCTGTTCTGTAGACCAGGCTGGCCTCAAACTCACTGAGATCCTCCTGCCTCTGCCTCCCAAGTGCTGGGATTAAAGGTGTGTACCACCAACACCCAGACTGAGTATTTTTTAAACTGTGCTTATGGCCAAATAGAAGGGAGAAAGAGTAATTAAATTTATCTGTCACATTCTGAACTCAAGTGACAACTGTGATCAGGTAATCAATTATAAGCTAAGTTCTTTTTTTAATTTATTTATTTATTATGTACACAGTGTTTTGCATTGGTGTATGCTTGTACACCAGAAGAAGGCACAAGATCTCATTGTGAGCCACCATGTGGTTGCTGGGAATTGAACTCAGGACCTCTGAAAGAATAGTCAGTGCTCTTAACCTCTGAGCCATCTCTCCAGCCCATAAGCTAAGTTCTTTAAGGGCTTTAAAGTATGCATTTTTAAAATAAAGAAAACATCAGAAGCTATTTAATTTCTCAAAATACACAGTTTTCCAAGATCTAAACAAATGAGCTTTTCAGGAGAAAGAAACATTTGGGAAAACTAATTCTGTATGAATAGGGCCACTTCATTCTATAGAGAAAACACATATACACACCCCAAAACAGTCTTGCCAGGTGTGGTAGCACATGCCTTTAATCTCTGTGAGCTTGAGACCAGCATGGACTACATAGCAAGTTCAAGACCTACCAGAGTTACATAATGAGACCCTGTCATTTACTAACACTAAAGAATCCAGAAAAACACAGTCCTAAAACTATGTTCATCCTCTTTCTCAGGTTACTCACAATCTTTCTTAATAAATCCTTTTCAGATTCATTAAAGCACTCCCATGCAACAACAAATGAATCAATTTCCCACAGATTACATTCTAGTAAGATGGTTTGATTCAGAATCAAAATATTTTAATTCTATGATAGGGAATGAGAAATTTGAAACATAGTGGCATACTACTTTTGTATTTTTATGTGAAAATGTACATTAAAAAATTGGTATTTGAATTAAATTATACATGTAGTCAATTATAGTTATTTGCAGCAGTTTTGCTCTAGACAGTCACTCAAGCAATGAACTAGTACTAACGGAAGCGGGGTTTGGCTCCTTTAAGCCTCTCTGCTCACAAAATTGACATCAACTAATCAGCACATAACCTCATTGTATGTGCTAATGTTTTGTGTTTGTGTATTGTGTGCTTCTATCTGGAAACTCCTTATATGCTGCTGGTTCATCAACCTTTACTCATGGCTGACAATATTGCTAACTCCTGCCTGAACAAAGTTTGCCTAACACTTGCATATTACATATCTGTTGTTGGTATTGGGGACAGGTTCTCTCTGTGTAGGTGGCCCTAGCTGTCCTGGTACTTGTTTCTACCTCAAAAGTGCTGGAATGAAAGGCACGGACCACCACACCCAGCTAAATTGTGGTTTACATCTCTAGTTCTTACAATCAGATCTAAAGCCAACATTTTAGTGTGTCTTTGGGGCTCATTTAAAACAGTAAAAAACAAGCAAAAGAACCAAGTTGGGTGGCAAGTTCAGGAGGTAGAGCCAGGAAAATCCAGCGCTCAAGGTAGCTACCTGAGTTGAATTTGTAGCTATCTGCTTAATATCTCTTTAGGGGAAAATCAAATATACTTATCTATCACTATTACACATTAAAATGTCTTTAAGGTGGTGGTGGGAAGTAGAAATGGACATGGATCAAGATATATTGTTTACATGCATGAAAGTGTCAAAAGAAAAAATATAAAAGGTTCCAAAGCTGAGTTTGGTGGATCACACCTTTAATCCAGCATTTGGAAGAAAGAAGCAATTGGAAGCCAGTCTGTCTATACAGTGAGTTCCAGGTCACCTTGCCTTAAAAAAAAAAAAAAAAAAAAAGAAAGAAAGAAAGAAAGAAAAGAAAAAGAAAAAGGTTCTAAACAAAACAACTGAAGACCCTCATCAACCTTCAGGCTTCAGTAATATATACAGAACTTGAGAGACTGAGGCATCAGAACTACAAGTTTGAAGCCAGCCTAGACTAGACACAGGGAGTTCCAAGCCGGGTTACATGAGGTCGCTTGAAAAAAACAAAACAACAACAACAATGGAAAAAAAACCTTCAAGAATTCTCAAAATATGTTCTCAAGTCCCCAACCCAGAAAACTGAAATACTAAGTGATTTATGACAAGAACAGACAAACTTTCTCGTGAAAGAGTCAGACAGTAAATATGATGTGTAGGCACACATGGTCTCTGTTACATATTTATTGTTGATTTAAAAAAATTATTACTTATGGTGTGGGAGTGGCACAGACATGTGGAGGTCAAAGAACAACTCTGGAGAGTCAATTTTCTCCTTGTCCATGTGACTCCCCAGGATCAAAGTCAGGTTGTCAGGCTTAGTGACAAGCCCCTTACCAACCTGCCACCTCCTGGTACAGTCACTGGTTTAATTTTAACTTTTCTGGAGTACACAAAATTCTGAACTGGGTATAGTGGCTCAAAAGTAATCAGGATTCAGGAAGTAGAGGCAGGAGGGTTGCTGCAAGCTCCAACTAAGCCTACGCTACATAATGAGTTCCAAGGTAGCCTGGACTACAGAATAAGAATAGCCTTAAACAACAAAATATTTTAACTAAGAATCACACAAAAAGAGGCCACAGGTTACAATAAGTTTGTCACCATGGGTTACATAGTAAGATTCTGGTCTTTAAAAGGGGAAGGAGTGTGGGGTGGAGATCACATGCTGGAGAGACGGATGGCTCAGTGATTAAGAGCATGTGGATCCAAGTTCAATACCCAGCAACCCTGTAAGTCCAGCTCCAAGGGGGGATCTACCTAACACCTCAGGTCTCTTTGGGCACCTGTACTCATATACACACAGAGACACTTAATAGGAAAAATAAATAAATATTTTTAAAATGATTTTTATTTTTTGAGACAGAGGATGTCCTAGAACTTGCTCTGTAGAATAGGCTGGCCTCAAACTCACAGAGATCCACCTGCCTCTGCCTCTGGGGTGCTGGGATTAAAACACTAAGATGTAAGGGTAAAAGATGGTAAATTAAATCAAACTAAAATACCCATACAGGTATGCAACCGGAAACAATGAATTCAAATATCAGATGGAAATAATGAATTTGAACATCAGGATGAAAAAACTAGTAAGTACATTTGACAAAATACCTCAGCAAAAATGAGTTTTACTTTCTAAACATTTTCTAATATGCTCATCCAGGCTGCATTTCTACTCTCCATAACAAAATTGGTACACATACTAAATATCATCTAATCACACCAACACTTGAGATTTATGTAGTAAAAGCATGGGAGGTTAACTGTTAAGACCTGAAAAAGAGTTTAAAAGCTGGACTCAAAAACAAGTAACCAACATTCTTCTATCAAATTTCAGATGATATAATGATTGTTCTTCAGATATATTTGTCTACAGAACACATAAACTTTGTTTATATAAATGCAGATAAGAAATTAATTTAAAATGGTAGAGATCTACATGAGTCAGGCAAGAAAAGATGCTTATCTTATTAAGGAAGAAATAAAAGGCACATCACACAATCCTAAATATAAAATTGATCTGTGAAAAACAACAAACACCATGTGTATACATACAAACTGATAACAATTTCTTCTCTTTTTTACAATGAACATACACAAGGTTTATTAATTGCATTAGGTAGATTCTCAACAAACCTTATTTTTTTTTTCTCCCCTTGTTTGTCCATTTTAGAAATAAAATGGGGCTGGAGAGATGGTTCAGCACTTAGGAGCACTTACTGCTCTTGTAAAGGACTTGGGTGATATAATAGTCAAACTTATAGTCATGCTAGTTAGGTTTTCTAGATATAAAAAGATATATTTCAGATAGATAAGTATTCGTCAAACATTTCAAAGACCTATAGAATATAACATTTAAAATGTTTTAATAACTTAAACTTTTCATGACAGTGAGACAAGTCTGCTCCTGGCAACATCAATGTACTCCAGAGAAAATGATGGCCAAAAGCCGGGCGGTGGTGGCGCACGCCTTTAATCCCAGCACTCGGGAGGCAGAGGCAGGCAGATCTCTGTGAGTTCGAGACCAGCCTGGTCTACAAGAGCTAGTTCCAGGACAGGCTCCAAAGCCACAGAGAAAC